>JANJGN010000828.1:0-222500 GCA_026770705.1 Isurus oxyrinchus
CGCACTGTCGGAGGGTCAGTGCTGAGGGAGCACCGCACTGTCGGAGGGTCAGTGCTGAGGGAGCGCCGCACTGTTGGAGGGTCAGTGCTGAGGGAGCGCCGCACTGTGGGAGGGTCAGTGCTGAGGGAGCGCCGCACTGTCGGAGGGTCAGTGCTGAAGGAGCGCCCGCACTGTGGGAGGGTCAGTGCTGAAGGAGCGCCGCACAGTGGGAGGGTCAGTGCTGAGGGAGCGCCGCACTGTGGGAGGGTCAGTGCTGAGGGAGCGCCGCACTGTCGGAGGGTCAGTGCTGTGGGAGCGCCGCACTGTGGGAGGGTCAGTGCTGAAGGAGCGCCGCACAGTGGGAGGGTCAGTGCTGAGGGAGCGCCGCACTGTGGGAGGGTCAGTGCTGAGGGAGCGCCGCACTGTCGGAGGGTCAGTGCTGTGGGAGCGCCGCACTGTGGGAGGGTCGGTACTGAGGGAGAGCCGCTGTCGGAGGATCAGTGCTGAGGGAGCGCCGCACTGTCGGAGGGTCAGTGCTGAGGGAGCGCCGCACTGTCGGAGGGTCAGTGCTGAGGGAGCGCCGCACTGTCGGAGGGTCAGTGGAGGGAGCGCCGCACTGTCGGAGGGTCAGTGCTGAGGGAGCACTGCACTGTCGGAGGGTCAGTGCTGAGGGAGTGCCGCACTGTAGGAGGGTCAGTGCTGAGGGAGCGCCGCACTGTCGGAGGGTCAGTGCTGAGGGAGCGCCGCACTGTCGGAGGGTCAGTGCTGAAGGTGCGCCGCACTGTCGGAGGGTCAGTGCTGAGGGAGCGCCGCACTGTCGGAGGGTCAGTGCTGAGGGAGCGCCGCACTGTCGGAGGGTCAGTGCTGAGGGAGCGCCGCACTGTCGGAGGGTCAGTGCTGAAGGAGCGCCGCACTGTCGGAGGGTCAGTGCTGAGGGAGCGCCGCACTGTCGGAGGGTCAGCGCTGAGGGGAGCGCCGCACTGTGGGAGGGTCAGTGCTGAGGGAGCGCCGCACTGTCGGAGGGTCAGTGCTGAGGGAGTGCCGCACTGTGGGAGGGTCAGTGCTGAGGGAGTGCCGCACTGTCGGAGGGTCAGCACTGAGGGAGCACCGCACTGTCGAGGGTCAGTGCTGAGGGGAGCGCCGCACTGTCGGAGGGTCGGTGCTGAGGGAGCGCCGCACTTTCGGAGGGTCAGTGCCGAGGGAGCGCCGCACTGTGGGAGGGTCAGTGCTGAGGGAGCGCCGCACTGTGGGAGGGTCGGTGCTGAGGCAGAGCCGCACTGTCGGAGGGTCAGTGGAGGGAGCGCCGCACTGTCGGAGGGTCAGTGCTGAGGGAGCGCCGCGCTGTGGGAGGGTCAGCGCAGAGAGAGCGCCGCGCTGTCGGAGGGTCAGTGCTGAGGGGAGCGCCGCACTGTCGGAGGGTCAGCGCTGAGGTAGCGCCGCACTGTGTGAGGGTCAGTGCTGAGGGAGCGCCGCACTGTCGGAGGGTCAGTGCTGAGGGAGCGCCGCACAGTTGGAGGGTCAGTGCTGAGGGAGTGTCGCACTGTCGGAGGGTCAGCGCTGAGGGAGCGCCGCACTGTGGGAGGGTCAGCACCGAGGGAGCGCCGCACTGTCGGAGAGTCAATGCTGAGGGAGCGCGGGCACTGTCGGAGGGTCAGTGCCGAGGGGAGCGCCGCACTGTGGGAGGGTCAGTGCTGAGGGAGCGCCGCACTGTCGGAGGGTCAGTGCTGAGGGAGCGCGGCACTGTCGGAGGGTCAGTGCTGAGGGAGTGCCGCACTGTGGGAGGGTCGGTGCTAAGGCAGAGCCGCACTGTCGGAGGGTCAGTGGAGGGAGCGCCGCACTGTCGGAGGGTCAGTGCTGAGGGGAGCACCGCACTGTCGGAGGGTCAGTGCTGAGGGAGCGCCCGCACTGTTGGAGGGTCAGTGCTGAAGGAGCGCCGCACAGTGGGAGGGTCAGTGCTGAGGGAGCGCCGCACTGTGGGAGGGTCAGTGCTGAGGGAGCGCCGCACTGTCGGAGGGTCAGTGCTGTGGGAGCGCCGCACTGTGGGAGGGTCGGTACTGAGGGAGAGCCGCTGTCGGAGGATCAGTGCTGAGGGAGCGCCGCACTGTCGGAGGGTCAGTGCTGAGGGAAGCGCCGCACTGTCGGAGGGTCAGTGCTGAGGGAGCGCCGCACTGTCGGAGGGTCAGTGGAGGGAGCGCCGCACTGTCGGAGGGTCAGTGCTGAGGGAGCACTGCACTGTCGGAGGGTCAGTGCTGAGGGGAGTGCCGCACTGTCGGAGGGTCAGTGCAGAGGGAGCGCCGCACTGTGGGAGGGTCAGTGCTGAGGGAGTGCCGCACTGTGGGAGGGTCAGCGCAGAGAGAGCGCCGCGCTGTCGGAGGGTCAGTGTTGAGGGAGCGCCGCGCTGTTGGAGGGTCAGCGCTGAGGGAGTGCCGCGCTGTGGGAGGGTCAGTGCTGAGGGAGTGCCGCGCTGTGGGAGGGTCAGCGCTGAGGGAGCGCTGCACTGTGGGAGGGTCAGCGCTGAGGAACGAGACATGAAACCCAAGGCCTGCGTCTCCCCTCTCATGCAGACGTAATGGATCCCACGGCCGCTAGTGGAAGGGGAGGTGAGGGGAAATCTCTCCACATTCCTGTGTCCAACATTTTAGGCTACAACTTCAACTGATGGACACTGAAAATACACAAACTGGAGGAACAACACCTCATCTTCCGACTAGGCACCTTACAGCCTTCCGGACTGAATATTGAGTTCAATAACTTTAGGTCGTGAGCTCCCTCCTCCATCCCCACCCCCTTTCTGTTTCCCCCTTTTTCCTTTTTTTCCCTATAAATTATATAGATTTTTCTTTTCCCACCTATTTCCATTATTTTTAAATATTTTAAAATCTTTTATGCTCCCTCCACCCCCACTACAGCTGTACCTTGAGTGCCCTACCATCCATTCTTAATTAGCACATTCATTTAGATAATATCACCAACTTTAACTTTAACACCTATGTGTTCTTTTGTACCATTGTCGCTGACATCTTTTGATGATCTGCTTCTATCACTGCTTGTTTGTCTACACAAGCACCTCTCTCTCTCTCTATCTCTCCGCCCCCCCCCCCACACACCTTAAACCAGCTTATATTTCAACTCTTTCTTGGACTCGAACTCAAGTTCTGTCGAAGGGTCATGAGGACTCGAAACGTCAACTCTTTTCTTCTCCGCCGATGCTGCCAGACCTGCTGAGTTTTTCCAGGTAATTCTGTTTTTGTTTTGGATTTCCAGCATCCGCAGTTTTTTTTTTATCTCTGTGTTTAATTGACTGCCACTGCTCTTCAAGAAATGCCTACCTCCTTGAAGAAGTTCTGTTCGTCTCTGCGACAAGATTTCCGTATCTCTCTGTTGCCTTGTTCACCTTCTTTGCTTTCCATTTCCCTCCTAGTGTTTGACAAGGTGTTTACTAAAACCCGCTTTCACAGCCATATCTCCTTTCTCAGTGACTGCCTCCGTCTCCGACTTACCCCACGTGGATTTCAACTGAAATTCCACCCCTCATCTTTCGAACCCACCCAGGATTACCGGTATCTCCGGGACATAAAACGTTTCTCAGACTGCTGTTCCCGTCACATTCTGAGATCCACCCTCAGTGCCATGCGCCGCCATATGAACACACTCGACCTCTCCCTCCAGCAGCACCGCCGTACCCTTTTTCAAAGCTGCGCGTGCCCCCAGTTTCATTTTATCCTTCGGCTCATCCGACGCCTCAACAAGAAACTTTTTCTCTTTCTCTCAACTGCTAAGGAACGCAAGCTCCAACAACTCATCGACACCAACACCCATCTAGGACCCTCCACCCCTGCCTGTCCCTCCGTCCCCACCCCATCTTCCAATCCCAGCCCCAGCCGTGTATTCACTATACCCCCTGACCTTCCCCTCTCCGATGCTGAACGTTCAGTGCTCAGCAAAGGACAGTTTCATACCCTTACGCCCTCGCCTCAATGAATTTCGGGCTCGGCACGATGCTGAACTCTTCTTCCGCCGTCTTCGTCTCCGGGCTCACTTCTTTGGGCAGGAGTCCTCTCCCAGTTCAACGGATCCTTTTACCCATCTCCAATATTCTCCCTCCACCTGGACCCCTCCCTCTGGATTCTTACCTTCTCTTGATCTTTTCATTGAGAACTGTCGGCGTGACATTAGTCGTCTCAATTTCTCTGCTCCTCTCACCCATTCTAACCTGTCTCTCTCTGAACTTACTGCACTCCATTCTCTCAGGTCCAACCCTGACATTGTCATCAAACCCGCTGACAAGGGTGGTGCTGATGTTGTCTGGCGCACTGACCTCTACCTCGCGGAGGCTGAGCGTCAACTTGCAGACACTTCCTCCTACCTCTCCCTGGACCATGACCCCACCACTGAACATCAAGCCATTGTTTCCAGGACTGTCACTGACCTCATCTCCTCTGGGGATCTCCCTCCCACAGCTTCCAACCTGATAGTCGCCCAACCTCGGACGGCCCGCTTCTATCTCCTACCCAAAATCCACAAACAGAACTGCCCCGGTAGACCGATCGTCTCAGCTTGCTCCTGCCCCACAGAACTCATTTCTCGTTATCTTGACTCCCTTCTCTCTCCCCTTGTCCAGTCCCTTCCCACCTACATCCGTGATTCCTCTGACACCTTACGTCACATCAACAATTTCCAGTTCCCTGGCCCCAACCGCTTCCTCTTCACCATGGACGTCCAATCCCTCTACACCTCCATCCCCCACCAGGATGGTCTGAGGGCCCTTAGCTTCTTCCTCGAACAGAGGCCCGAACAATCCCCATCCACCACTACTCTCCTCCGTCTGGCTGAACTTGTTCTCACACTGAACAATTTCTCCTTCAACTCCTCTCACTTCCTCCAAATAAAAGGTGTGGCTATGGGTACCCGCATGGGCCCCAGCTATGCCTGTCTCTTTATGGGGTATGTGGAACATTCCTTGTTGCAGTCCTACTCCGGCCCCCTTCCACAACTCTTTCTCCGGTACATCGATGATTACTTCGGTGCCGCTTCATGCTCTCGTCGGGACTTGGAAAAATTTATTAATTTTGCTTCCAATCTCCACCCCTCCATCATTTTCATGTGGTCCATCTCTGACACTTCCCTTCCCTTCCTTGACCTCTCTGTCTCAATCTCTGGTGATAGACTGTCCACCAATATCCATTACAAACCCACCGACTCCCACAGCTACCTCGACTACAGCTCCTCACACCCCGCTTCCTGTAAGGACTCCATCCCATTCTCTCAGTTCCTTCACCTTCATCGCATCTGTTCCGATGATGCTACCTTCAAAAACGGTTCCTCTGACATGTCCTCCTTCTTCCTTAACCAAGGTTTTCCACCCACGGTCGTTGACAGGGCCCTCAACCGTGTCCGACCCATCTCCCGCTCATCCACCCTCACGCCTTCTCCTCCCTCCCAGAAACATGATAGGGTCCCCCTTGTCCTCACTTATCACCCCACCAGCCTCCGCATTCAAAGGATCATCCTCCGCCATTTCCGCCAACTCCAGCATGATGCCACCACCAAACACATCTTCCCTTCACCCCCCTTATCGGCATTCCGTAGGGATCGCTCCCTCCGGGACACCCTGGTCCACTCCTCCATCACCCCCTACTCCTCAACCCCCTCCTATGGCACCACCCCATGCCCACGCAAAAGATGTAACACCTGCCCCTTCACTTCCTCTCTCCTCACCGTCCAAGGGCCCAAACACTCCTTTCAAGTGAAGCAGCATTTCACTTGCATTTCCCCCAACTTAGTCTACTGCATTCGTTGCTCCCAATGTGGTCTCCTCTACATTGGAGAGACCAAACGTAAACTGGGCGACCGCTTTGCAGAACACCTGCGGTCTGTCCGCAAGAATGACCCAAACCTCCCTGTCGCTTGCCATTTTAACACCCCACCCTGCTCTCTTGCCCACATGTCTGTCCTTGGCTTGCTGTATTGTTCCAGTGAAGCCCAACGCAAACTGGAGGAACAACACCTCATCTTCCGACTAGGCACCTTACAGCCTTCCGGTCTGAATATTGAATTCAATAACTTTAGGTCGTGAGCTCCCTCCCCCATCCCCACCCCCTTTCTGTTTCCCCCCTTTTTTTTCCCAATAAATTATATAGATTTTTCTTTTCCCACCTATTTCCATTATTTTTAAATATTTTAAAATCTTTTATGCTCCCCCCACTCCCACTAGAGCTGTACCTTGAGTGCCCTACCATCCATTCTTAATTAGCACATTCATTTAGATAATATCACCAACTTTAACTTTAACACCTATGTGTTCTTTTGTACCATTGTCACTGACATCTTTTGATGATCTGCTTCTATCACTGCTTGTTTGTCTACACAAGCACCTCTGTCTCTCTCTCTATCTCTCCGCCCCCCACACACACACCTTAAACCAGCTTATATTTCAACTCTTTCCTGGACTCGAAATCAAGTTCTGTCGAAGGGTCATGAGGACTCGAAAGGTCAACTCTTTTCTTCTCCGCCGATGCTGCTAGACCTGCTGAGTTTTTCCAGGTAATTCTGTTTCTGTTTTGGATTTCCAGCATCCGCAGTTTTTTTTTGTTTTGACACTGAAAATAAATTGAAAAGCTCCTTCGTGCTTTTGAGATTGTGGAACCGTGCTATCCAGGGAAAGGTTGCTGCGTTTTATAACAGAGCAGCTATTTTGGAAAATAACTGATTGGAGGTCAATATTTGAGATGTGGACTTGCTCAACCAATCGTGGGACGACGCTGGTGGCCACGCTCAGAGACAGGCTATTCCACCACAGTGGCTGCGCAGAGAGGCTAAGGGACCATTGCACTGATCAGCCAGGAGCGTAATGAAGATTGTAACACAGGCTGAACACTACGGACACAATGTCCAACCCAATATCCTTCAGCTCAGGGCCTGGACATCAGATCAATCCCCACCACCTCCCCGTATCCCACAATCCCCACCTTCTCCCCGTATCCCTCAATCCCACCTTCTCCCCGTATCCCTCAATCCCACCTTCTCCCCGTATCCCTCAATCCCACCTTCTCCCCATATCCCTCAATCCCACCTTCTCCCCGTATCCCTCAATCCCACCTTCTCCCCGTATCCCTCAATCCCCACCTTCTCCCCGTATCCCTCAATCCCACCTTCTCCCCGTATCCCTCAATCCCACCTTCTCCCCGTATCCCTCAATCCCCACCTTCTCCCCGTATCCCTCAATCCCACCTTCTCCCCGTATCCCTCAATCCCCACCTTCTCCCTGTATCCCTCAATCCCACCTCCTCCCCGTATCCCTCAATCCCCACCTTCTCCCCGTATCCCTCAATCCCCACCTTCTCCCCGTATCCCTCAATCCCCACCTACTCCCCATATCCCTCAATCCCCACCTACTCCCCGTATCCCTCAATCCCCACCTTCTCCCCGTATCCCAGTGCAGCGCTCCCTCAGCACTGACCCTCCGACAGTGCGGCGCTCCCTCAGCACTGACCCTCCGACAGTGCGGCGCTCCCTCAGCACTGACCCTCCCACAGTGCGGCGCTCCCTCAGCACTGACCCTCCCACAGCGCGGCACTCCCTCAGCACTGACCCTCCGACAGTGCGGCGCTCCCTCAGCACTGACCCTCCCACAGCGCGGCACTCCCTCAGCACTGACCCTCCGACAGTGCGGAGCTCCCTCAGCACTGACCCTCCGACAGTGCGGCGCTCCCTCAGCACTGACCCTCCGACAGTGCGGCGCTCCCTCAGCACTGACCCTCCCACAGCGCGGCACTCCCTCAGCACTGACCCTCCGACAGTGCGGCGCTCCCTCAGCACTGACCCTCCGACAGTGCGGCGCTCCCTCAGCACCGACCCTCCGACAGTGCGGTGCTCCCTCAGCACTGACTCTCCCTCAGTGCGGCGCTCCCTCAGCGCTGACCCTCCGACAGTGCGGCACTCCCTCAGCACTGACCCTCCCACAGTGCGGCACTCCCTCAGCACTGACCCTCCGACAGTGCCGCGCTCCCTCAGTATAAGCAGAAGGCGGCATTTTCAGGCCTGGATTAAAGGCTTGGGGCTGTGAAGTGGAGGCTCGAACCCATGGCTGCCTGACTCAGAAGCGAGAGTGATCCTGACTGGTGGGGCACAGCTGGAATGCTAGCTCCAAGTAAACAGTGTGGTCTCTGGTGAAACCTCAAGAGTGAGTTGGAGATGGAAGATTCAGCAACTGGGATTTTCATTCCACATCATGGTGGTTGGCACGGCTAATGATTTCTTCATCTTCCCTGGGTTCCCATGTGAGTCAGCAATCTGCTCCACAACACCACTGTCTCAATCGAGCACCAGTGGTGAATGGTGGAGGACAGCACTTGCAAACAGATGCACTGCAATTCCCAATGTTCCCTGAAGGGGGCGAGGGGGGGGTGGGGGGTGGTGGCGAGACTGAGTTGTCAATGGCTGCAGTTCCCAGGTCGGTCCACAGAGGGCGATGCCACCTACAACACGCAATTGTCAGGCAGAATGTCAAAACAGAGTGTTACAGTGAGGGGTGTGGGGTATATCAGAATGTTACAGTGAGGGGTGTGGGGTATATCAGAGTGTTACAGTGAGGTGTATGGGGTATATCAGAGTGTTACAGTGAGGGGTGTGGTGTATATCTGGTTTAGAGTGAGCGGTGTGGTGTATATCAGAGTGTTACAGTGAGGTGTGTGGGGTATATCAGAGTGTCACAGTGAGAGGTGTGGGGTTTATCAGAGTGTTACAGTGAGGTGTGTGGGGTATATCAGGGTGTTACAGTGAGGGGTGTGTGGTATATCAGAGTGTTACTGTACGGGGTGTGCGGTATATCAGAGTGTTACAGTGAGGGGTGTGTGGTATATCAGAGTGTTACAGTGAGCGGTGTGTGGTATATCAGAGTGTTACAGTGAGGGGTGTGGGATATATCAGAGTGTTACATTGAGGGGTGTGTGGTATATCAGTGTTACAGTGAGGAGTGTGGGGTATATCACAGTGTTACAGTGAGGGGTGTGGGGTATATCAATGTTCCAGTGAGGGGTGTGGGGTATATCAGAGCGTTACAGTGAGGTGTGTGGGGTATATCAGAGTGTTACGGAGAGGGGTGTGGGGTATATCAGTGTTACAGTGAGGGGTGTGGGAATAATCAGAGTGTTACAGTGAGGGGTGTGGGGTATCTCAGAGTGTTACAGTCAGGTGTGTGGGGTATATCAGGGTTACTGTGAGGGGTGTGGGAATAATCAGAGTGTTACAGTGAGGGGTGTGGCGTATATCAGAGTGTTACAGTGAGGTGTGTGGGATATATCAGAGTGTTACAGTGAGGGGTGTGGGGTATATCAGAGTGTTACAGTGAGGTGTGTGGGATATATCAGAGTGTTACAGTGAGGGGTGTGGGGTATATCAGAGTGTTACAGTGAGGGGTATGGGGTATATCAGTGTTACATTGAGGTGTGTGGTATATCAGTGTTACAGTGAGCGATGTGGGGTATATCAGAGTGTTTCAGTGAGGGGTGTGGGGTGTATCAGAGTGTTACAGTGAGGGGTGTGGGGTATATCAGTGTTATAGTGAGGGGTGTGGGGTATATCAGAGTGTTACAGTGAAGGGTGTGGGATATATCAGAGTGTTACAGTGAGGGGTGTGGGGTATATCAGAGTGTTACAGTGAGGGGTGTGGGGTATATCAGAGTGTTACAGTGAGGTGTGTGGTATATCAGTGTTACAGTGAGGGGTGTGGGGTATATCAGAGTTTTACAGTGAGGGGTATGGGGTATATCAGTGTTACATTGAGGTGTGTGGTATATCAGTGTAACAGTGAGGGGTGTGGGTATATCAGAGTGTTACAGTGAGGGGTATGGGGTATATCAGTGTTACATTGAGATGTGTGGTATATCAGTGTTACAGTGAGGGGTGTGGGGTATATCAGAGTGTTACAGTGAGGGGTGTGGGATATATCAGAGTGTTACAGTGAGGGGTATGGGGTATATCAGAGTGTTACAGTGAGGGGTGTGGGGTATATCAGAGTGTTACAGTGAAGGGTGTGGGATATATCAGAGTGTTACAGTGAGGGGTGTGGGGTATATCAGAGTGTTACAGTGAGGGGTGTGGGGTATATCAGGGTTTCAGTGAGGGGTGCAGGATATATCAGAGTGTTACAGTGAGGGGTGTGGTGTATATCAGAGTGTTACAGTGAGGGGTGTGGTGTATATCACAGTGTTACAGTGAGGGGTGTGGTGTATATCAGAGTGTTACAGTGAGGGGTGTGGGAATAATCAGAGTGTTACAGTGAGGGCTATGGGGTATATCAGATTGTTACATTGAGGGGTGTGGAGTATAACAGAGTGTTACAGTGAGGGGTGTGGGAATAATCAGAGTGTTACAGTGAGGGGTGCGGGATATATCAGAGTGTTACAGTGAGGTGTGTGGGATATATCAGAGTGTTACAGTGAGGGGTGTGGTGTATATCAGTGTTACAGTGAGGGGTGCGGGATATATCAAAGTGTTACAGTGAGGGGTGTGGGGTATGTCAGAGTGTTACAGTGAGGGGTATGGGAATAATCAGAGTATTACAGTGAGGGGTGTGGGGTATATCAGAGTGTTACAGTGAGGGGTGTGGTGTATATCTGGTTTACAGTGAGCGGTGTGGTGTATATCAGAGTGTTACAGTGAGGTGTGTGGGGTATATCAGAGTGTTACAGTGAGGGGTGTGGGGTATATCAGAGTGTAACAGTGAGGGGTGTGGTGTATATCTGGTTTACAGTGAGCGGTGTGGTGTATATCAGAGTGTTACAGTGAGGTGTGTGGGGTATATAGGAGTGTTACAGTGAGGGGTGTGGGGTATATCAGAGTGTTACAGTGAGGGGTGTGGGGTATATCAGAGTGTTACAGTGAGGGGTGTGGGGTATATCAGAGTGTTACAGTGAGGTGTGTGGTGGAGATCTGGTTTACAGTTAGGGGTGCGGAATATATCAGAGTGTTACAGTGAGGGGTGTGGGGTATATCAGAGTGTTACAGTGAGGGGTGTGGGGTATATCAGAGTGTTACAGTGAGGTGTGTGGGGTATATCAGAGTGTTACAGTGAGGTGTGTGGGGCATATCAGAGTGTTACATTGAGGGGTGTGGGGTTTATCAGAGTGTTACTGTGATGTGTGTGGGGTATATCAGAGTATTACAGTGAGGGGTGTGTGGTATATCAGAGTGTTACAGTGAGGGGTGTGTGGTATATCAGAGTGTTACAGTGAGGGGTGTGGGATATATCAGAGTATTACATTGAGGGGTGTGGGGTATATCAGTGTTACAGTGAGGAGTGTGGGGTATATCACAGTGTTACAGTGAGGGGTGTGGGGTATATCAGAGTGTTACAGTGACGGCTGTGGGGTATATCAGAGTGTTACAGTGAGGGGTGTGGGAATAATCAGAGTGTTACAGTGAGGTGTGTGGGGTATATCAGAGTGTTACAGTGAGGTGTATGGGGTATATCAGAGTGTTACAGTGAGGGGTGTGGTGTATATCTGGTTTAGAGTGAGCGGTGTGGTGTATATCAGAGTGTTACAGTGAGGTGTGTGGGGTATATCAGAGTGTTACAGTGAGGGGTGTGGGGTTTATCAGAGTGTTACAGTGAGGTGTGTGGGGTGTATCAGGGTGTTACAGTGAGGGGTGTGTGGTATATCAGAGTGTTACTGTACGGGGTGTGCGGTATATCAGAGTGTTACAGTGAGGGGTGTGTGGTATATCAGAGTGTTACAGTGAGCGGTGTGTGGTATATCAGAGTGTTACAGTGAGGGGTGTGGGATATATCAGAGTGTTACATTGAGGGGTGTGTGGTATATCAGTGTTACAGTGAGGAGTGTGGGGTATATCACAGTGTTACAGTGAGGGGTGTGGGGTATATCAATGTTCCAGTGAGGGGTGTGGGGTATATCAGAGCGTTACAGTGAGGTGTGTGGGGTATATCAGAGTGTTACGGAGAGGGGTGTGGGGTATATCAGGGTTACAGTGAGGGGTGTGGGAATAATCAGAGTGTTACAGTGAGGGGTGTGGGGTATCTCAGAGTGTTACAGTCATTTGTGTGGGGTATATCAGGGTTACTGTGAGGGGTGTGGGAATAATCAGAGTGTTACAGTGAGGGGTGTGGCGTATATCAGAGTGTTACAGTGAGGTGTGTGGGATATATCAGAGTGTTACAGTGAGGGGTGTGGGGTATATCAGAGTGTTACAGTGAGGTGTGTGGGATATATCAGAGTGTTACAGTGAGGGGTGTGGGGTATATCAGAGTGTTACAGTGAAGGATGTGGGGTATATCAGAGTGTTACAGTGAGGGGTGTGGTGTATATCAGAGTGTTACAGTGAAGGGTGTGGGGTATATCAGAGTGTTACAGTGAGGGGTGTGGGGTATATCAGAGTGTTACAGTGAGGGGTGTGGGGTATATCAGAGTGTTTCAGTGAGGGGTGTGGGGTATATCAGAGTGTTACAGTGAGCGATGTGGGGTATATCAGAGTGTTTCAGTGAGGGGTGTGGGGTGTATCAGAGTGTTACAGTGAGGGGTCTGGGGTATATCAATGTTAAAGTGAGGGGTGTGGGGTATATCAGAGTGTTACAGTGAAGGGTGTGGGATATATCAGAGTGTTACAGTGAGGGGTGTGGGGTATATCAGAGTGTTACAGTGAGGGGTGTGGGGTATATCAGAGTGTTACAGTGAGGTGTGTGGTATATCAGTGTTACAGTGAGGGGTATGGGGTATATCAGTGTTACATTGAGGTGTGTGGTATATCAGTGTTACAGTGAGGGGTGTGGGGTATATCAGAGTGTTACAGTGAGAGGTATGGGGTATATCAGTGTTACATTGAGGTGTGTGGTATATCAGTGTTACAGTGAGGGGTGTGGGGTATATCAGGGTTTCAGTGAGGGGTGCGGGATATATCAGAGTGTTACAGTGAGGGGTGTGGTGTATATCAGAGTGTTACAGTGAGGGGTGTGGTGTAAACCAGAGTGTTACAGTGAGGGGTGTGGTGTATATCAGAGTGTTACAGTGAGGGGTGTGGGAATAATCAGAGTGTTACAGTGAGGGCTATGGGGTACATCAGATTGTTACATTGAGGGGTGTGGGGGAAATCAGAGTGTTACAGTGAGGGGTGTGGGGTATATCAGAGTGTTACAGTGAGGGGTGTGGGGTATATCAGAGTGTTACAGTGAGGGGTGTGGGGTATATCAGATTGTTACATTGAGGGGTGTGGGATATATCAGAGTGTTACAGTGAGGGGTGTGGGGTAAATCAGATTGTTACATTGAGGGGTGTGGGGTATATCAGAGTGTTACAGTGAGGGTTGTGGGGTATATCATTGTGTTACAGTGAGGGGTGTGGGCTATATCAGAGTGTTACAGTGAGGTGTGTGGGGTATATCAGAGTGTTACAGTGAGGGGTGTGGGGTATATCAGAGTGTTACAGTGAGGGGTGTGGGGTATATCAGAGTGTTACGGTGAGGGGTGTGGGGTATATCAGAGTGTTACAGTGAGGTGTGTGGGGTATATCAGAGTGTTACAGTGAGGGGTGTGGGAATAATCAGAGTGTTACAGTGAGGGGTGTGGGGTATATCAGAATGTTACATTGAAGGGTGTGGGGTATATCAGACTGTTACAGTGAGGGGTGTGGGGTATATCACAGAGTTACAGTGAGGGGTGTGGGGTATATCAGAGTGTTACAGTGAGGGGTGTGGGATATATCAGAGTGTTACAGTGAGGGGTGCGGGATATATCAGAGTGTTACAGTGAGGTGTGTGGGGTATATCAGAGTGTTACAGTGAGGGGTGTGGGGTATATCAGAGTGTTACAGTGAGGTGTGTGGGGTATATTAGAGTGTTACAGTGAGGGGTGTGGGGTATATCAGAGTGTTACAGTGAGGGGTGTGGGGTATATCAGAGTGTTACAGTGAGGGGTGCGGGATATATCAGAGTGTTACAGTGAGGTGTGTGGGGTATATCAGAGTGTTACAGTGAGGGGTGTGGGGTATATCAGAGTGTTACAGTGAGGGGTGTGGGGTATATCAGAGTGTTACAGTGAGGGGAGTGGGGTATATCAGAGTGTTAAAGTGAGGTGTGTGGGGTATATCAGAGTGTTACAGTGAGGGGTGTGGGGTATATCAGAGTGTTACAGTGAGGTGTGTGGGGTATATCAGAGTGTTACAGTGAGGGGTGTGGTGTATATCTGGTTTACAGTGAGCGGTGTGGGGTATATCAGAGTGTTACAGTGAGGGGTGTGGGGTATATCAGAGTGTTACAGTGAGGGGTGTGGTGTATATCAGAGTGTTACAGTGAGGGGTGTGGGATATATCAGAGTGTTACAGTGAGGTGTGTGGGGTATATCATAGTGTTACAGTCACGGTGTGGGGTATATCAGAGTGTTACAGTGAGGTGTGTGGGGTATATCAGAGTGTTACAGTGAGGGGTGTGGTGTATAACTGGTTTACAGTGAGCGGTTGGGGTATATCAGAGTGTTACAGTGAGGGGTGTAGGGTAGATCAGACTGTTACAGTGAGGGGTGCGGGATATATCAGAGTGTTACAGTGAGGTGTGTGGGATATATCAGAGTGTTACAGTGAGGTGTGTGGGGTATATCAGAGTGTTACAGTGAGGTGTATGGGGTATATCAGAGTGTTACAGTGAGGGGTGTGGTGTATATCTGGTTTAGAGTGAGCGGTGTGGTGTATATCAGAGTGTTACAGTGAGGTGTGTGGGGTATATCAGAGTGTTACAGTGAGGGGTGTGGGGTTTATCAGAGTGTTACAGTGAGGTGTGTGGGGTATATCAGGGTGTTACAGTGAGGGGTGTGTGGTATATCAGAGTGTTACTGTACGGGGTGTGCGGTATATCAGAGTGTTACAGTGAGGGGTGTGTGGTATATCAGAGTGTTACAGTGAGCGGTGTGTGGTATATCAGAGTGTTACAGTGAGGGGTGTGGGATATATCAGAGTGTTACATTGAGGGGTGTGTGGTATATCAGTGTTACAGTGAGGAGTGTGGGGTATATCACAGTGTTACAGTGAGGGGTGTGGGGTATATCAATGTTCCAGTGAGGGGTGTGGGGTATATCAGAGCGTTACAGTGAGGTGTGTGGGGTATATCAGAGTGTTACGGAGAGTGGTGTGGGGTATATCAGGGTTACAGTGAGGGGTGTGGGAATAATCAGAGTGTTACAGTGAGGGGTGTGGGGTATCTCAGAGTGTTACAGTCAGGTGTGTGGAGTATATCAGGGTTACTGTGAGGGGTGTGGGAATAATCAGAGTGTTACAGTGAGGGGTGTGGCGTATATCAGAGTGTTACAGTGAGGTGTGTGGGATATATCAGAGTGTTACAGTGAAGGATGTGGGGTATATCAGAGTGTTACAGTGAGGGGTGTGGTGTATATCAGAGTGTTACAGTGAAGGGTGTGGGGTATATCAGAGTGTTACAGTGAGGGGTGTGGGGTATATCAGAGTGTTACAGTGAGGGGTGTGGGGTATATCAGAGTGTTTCAGTGAGGGGTGTGGGGTATATCAGAGTGTTACAGTGAGCGATGTGGGGTATATCAGAGTGTTTCAGTGAGGGGTGTGGGGTGTATCAGAGTGTTACAGTGAGGGGTCTGGGGTATATCAATGTTAAAGTGAGGGGTGTGGGGTATATCAGAGTGTTACAGTGAAGGGTGTGGGATATATCAGAGTGTTACAGTGAGGGGTGTGGGGTATATCAGAGTGTTACAGTGAGGGGTGTGGGGTATATCAGAGTGTTACAGTGAGGTGTGTGGTATATCAGTGTTACAGTGAGGGGTATGGGGTATATCAGTGTTACATTGAGGTGTGTGGTATATCAGTGTTACAGTGAGGGGTGTGGGGTATATCAGAGTGTTACAGTGAGAGGTATGGGGTATATCAGTGTTACATTGAGGTGTGTGGTATATCAGTGTTACAGTGAGGGGTGTGGGGTATATCAGGGTTTCAGTGAGGGGTGCGGGATATATCAGAGTGTTACAGTGAGGGGTGTGGTGTATATCAGAGTGTTACAGTGAGGGGTGTGGTGTAAACCAGAGTGTTACAGTGAGGGGTGTGGTGTATATCAGAGTGTTACAGTGAGGGGTGTGGGAATAATCAGAGTGTTACAGTGAGGGCTATGGGGTACATCAGATTGTTACATTGAGGGGTGTGGGGGAAATCAGAGTGTTACAGTGAGGGGTGTGGGGTATATCAGAGTGTTACAGTGAGGGGTGTGGGGTATATCAGAGTGTTACAGTGAGGGGTGTGGGGTATATCAGATTGTTACATTGAGGGGTGTGGGATATATCAGAGTGTTACAGTGAGGGGTGTGGGGTAAATCAGATTGTTACATTGAGGGGTGTGGGGTATATCAGAGTGTTACAGTGAGGGTTGTGGGGTATATCATTGTGTTACAGTGAGGGGTGTGGGCTATATCAGAGTGTTACAGTGAGGTGTGTGGGGTATATCAGAGTGTTACAGTGAGGGGTGTGGGGTATATCAGAGTGTTACAGTGAGGTGTGTGGGGTATATTAGAGTGTTACAGTGAGGGGTGTGGGGTATATCAGAGTGTTACAGTGAGGGGTGTGGGGTATATCAGAGTGTTACAGTGAGGGGTGCGGGATATATCAGAGTGTTACAGTGAGGGGTGTGGGAATAATCAGAGTGTTACAGTGAGGGGTGTGGGGTATATCACAGTGTTACAGTGAGGGGTGTGGGGTATATCAGAGTGTTACAGTGAGGGGTGTGGGATATATCAGAGTGTTACAGTGAGGGGTGCGGGATATATCAGAGTGTTACAGTGAGGTGTGTGGGGTATATCAGAGTGTTACAGTGAGGGGTGTGGGGTATATCAGAGTGTTACAGTGAGGTGTGTGGGGTATATTAGAGTGTTACAGTGAGGGGTGTGGGGTATATCAGAGTGTTACAGTGAGGGGTGTGGGGTATATCAGAGTGTTACAGTGAGGGGTGCGGGATATATCAGAGTGTTACAGTGAGGTGTGTGGGGTATATCAGAGTGTTACAGTGAGGGGTGTGGGGTATATCAGAGTGTTACAGTGAGGGTTGTGGGGTATATCAGAGTGTTACAGTGAGGGGAGTGGGGTATATCAGAGTGTTAAAGTGAGGTGTGTGGGGTATATCAGAGTGTTACAGTGAGGGGTGTGGGGTATATCAGAGTGTTACAGTGAGGTGTGTGGGGTATATCAGAGTGTTACAGTGAGGGGTGTGGTGTATATCTGGTTTACAGTGAGCGGTGTGGGGTATATCAGAGTGTTACAGTGAGGGGTGTGGGGTATATCAGAGTGTTACAGTGAGGGGTGTGGTGTATATCAGAGTGTTACAGTGAGGGGTGTGGGATATATCAGAGTGTTACAGTGAGGTGTGTGGGGTATATCAGAGTGTTACAGTCACGGTGTGGGGTATATCAGAGTGTTACAGTGAGGTGTGTGGGGTATATCAGAGTGTTACAGTGAGGGGTGTGGTGTATAACTGGTTTACAGTGAGCGGTTGGGGTATATCAGAGTGTTACAGTGAGGGGTGTAGGGTAGATCAGAGTGTTACAGTGAGGGGTGCGGGATATATCAGAGTGTTACAGTGAGGTGTGTGGGATATATCAGAGTGTTACAGTGAGGTGTGTGGGGTATATCAGAGTGTTACAGTGAGGTGTATGGGGTATATCAGAGTGTTACAGTGAGGGGTGTGGTGTATATCTGGTTTAGAGTGAGCGGTGTGGTGTATATCAGAGTGTTACAGTGAGGTGTGTGGGGTATATCAGAGTGTTACAGTGAGGGGTGTGGGGTTTATCAGAGTGTTACAGTGAGGTGTGTGGGGTATATCAGGGTGTTACAGTGAGGGGTGTGTGGTATATCAGAGTGTTACTGTACGGGGTGTGCGGTATATCAGAGTGTTACAGTGAGGGGTGTGTGGTATATCAGAGTGTTACAGTGAGCGGTGTGTGGTATATCAGAGTGTTACTGTGAGGGGTGTGGGATATATCAGAGTGTTACATTGAGGGGTGTGTGGTATATCAGTGTTACAGTGAGGAGTGTGGGGTATATCACAGTGTTACAGTGAGGGGTGTGGGGTATATCAATGTTCCAGTGAGGGGTGTGGGGTATATCAGAGCGTTACAGTGAGGTGTGTGGGGTATATCAGAGTGTTACGGAGAGGGGTGTGGGGTATATCAGGGTTACAGTGAGGGGTGTGGGAATAATCAGAGTGTTACAGGGAGGGGTGTGGGGTATCTCAGAGTGTTACAGTCAGGTGTGTGGGGTATATCAGGGTTACTGTGAGGGGTGTGGGAATAATCAGAGTGTTACAGTGAGGGGTGTGGCGTATATCAGAGTGTTACAGTGAGGTGTGTGGGATATATCAGAGTGTTACAGTGAGGGGTGTGGGGTATATCAGAGTGTTACAGTGAGGTGTGTGGGATATATCAGAGTGTTACAGTGAGGGGTGTGGGCTATATCAGATTGTTACAGTGAAGGATGTGGGGTATATCAGAGTGTTACAGTGAGGGGTGTGGTGTATATCAGAGTGTTACAGTGAAGGGTGTGGGGTATATCAGAGTGTTTCAGTGAGGGGTGTGGGGTGTATCAGAGTGTTACAGTGAGGGGTCTGGGGTATATCAATGTTAAAGTGAGGGGTGTGGGGTATATCAGAGTGTTACAGTGAAGGGTGTGGGATATATCAGAGTGTTACAGTGAGGGGTGTGGGGTATATCAGAGTGTTACAGTGAGGTGTGTGGTATATCAGTGTTACAGTGAGGGGTATGGGGTATATCAGTGTTACATTGAGGTGTGTGGTATATCAGTGTTACAGTGAGGGGTGTGGGGTATATCAGAGTGTTACAGTGAGAGGTATGGGGTATATCAGTGTTACATTGAGGTGTGTGGTATATCAGTGTTACAGTGAGGGGTGTGGGGTATATCAGGGTTTCAGTGAGGGGTGCGGGATATATCAGAGTGTTACAGTGAGGGGTGTGGTGTATATCAGAGTGTTACAGTGAGGGGTGTGGTGTATATCAGAGTGTTACAGTGAGGGGTGTGGGAATAATCAGAGTGTTACAGTGAGGGCTATGGGGTACATCAGATTGTTACATTGAGGGGTGTGGGGGAAATCAGAGTGTTACAGTGAGGGGTGTGGGGTATATCAGAGTGTTACAGTGAGGGGTTTGGGGTATATCAGAGTGTTACAGTGAGGGGTGTGGGGTATATCAGATTGTTACATTGAGGGGTGTGGGATATATCAGAGTGTTACAGTGAGGGGTGTGGGGTAAATCAGATTGTTACATTGAGGGGTGTGGGGTATATCAGAGTGTTACAGTGAGGGTTGTGGGGTATATCATTGTGTTACAGTGAGGGGTGTGGGCTATATCAGAGTGTTACAGTGAGGTGTGTGGGGTATATCAGAGTGTTACAGTGAGGGGTGTGGGGTATATCAGAGTGTTACAGTGAGGTGTGTGGGGTATATCAGAGTGTTACGGTGAGGGGTGTGGGGTATATCAGAGTGTTACAGTGAGGTGTGTGGGGTATATCAGTGTGTTACAGTGAGGGGTGTGGGAATAATCAGAGTGTTACAGTGAGGGGTGTGGGGTATATCAGAATGTTACATTGAAGGGTGTGGGGTATATCAGACTGTTACAGTGAGGGGTGTGGGGTATATCACAGTGTTACAGTGAGGGGTGTGGGGTATATCAGAGTGTTACAGTGAGGGGTGTGGGATATATCAGAGTGTTACAGTGAGGGGTGCGGGATATATAAGAGTGTTACAGTGAGGTGTGTGGGGTATATCAGAGTGTTACAGTGAGGGGTGTGGGGTATATCAGAGTGTTACAGTGAGGTGTGTGGGGTATATTAGAGTGTTACAGTGAGGGGTGTGGGGTATATCAGAGTGTTACAGTGAGGGGTGTGGGGTATATCAGAGTGTTACAGTGAGGGGTGCGGGATATATCAGAGTGTTACAGTGAGGTGTGTGGGGTATATCAGAGTGTTACAGTGAGGGGTGTGGGGTATATCAGAGTGTTACAGTGAGGGGTGTGGGGTATATCAGAGTGTTACAGTGAGGGGAGTGGGGTATATCAGAGTGTTAAAGTGAGGTGTGTGGGGTATATCAGAGTGTTACAGTGAGGGGTGTGGGGTATATCAGAGTGTTACAGTGAGGTGTGTGGGGTATATCAGAGTGTTACAGTGAGGGGTGTGGTGTATATCTGGTTTACAGTGAGCGGTGTGGGGTATATCAGAGTGTTACAGTGAGGGGTGTGGGGTATATCAGAGTGTTACAGTGAGGGGTGTGGTGTATATCAGAGTGTTACAGTGAGGGGTGTGGGATATATCAGAGTGTTACAGTGAGGTGTGTGGGGTATATCAGAGTGTTACAGTCACGGTGTGGGGTATATCAGAGTGTTACAGTGAGGTGTGTGGGGTATATCAGAGTGTTACAGTGAGGGGTGTGGTGTATAACTGGTTTACAGTGAGCGGTTGGGGTATATCAGAGTGTTACAGTGAGGGGTGTAGGGTAGATCAGAGTGTTACAGTGAGGGGTGCGGGATATATCAGAGTGTTACAGTGAGGTGTGTGGGATATATCAGAGTGTTACAGTGAGGGGTGTGGTGTATATCAGTGTTACAGTGAGGGGTGCGGGATATATCAAAGTGTTACATGAGGGGTGTGGGGTAAATCAGAGTGTTACAGTGAGGGGTGTGGGAATAATCAGAGTATTACAGTGAGGGGTGTGGGGTATATCAGAGTGTTACAATGAGGGGTGTGGTGTATATCTGGTTTACAGTGAGCGGTGTGGTGTATATCAGAGTGTTACAGTGAGGTGTGTGGGGTATATCAGAGTGTTACAGTGAGGGGTGTGGGGTATATCAGAGTGTAACAGTGAGGGGTGTGGTGTATATCTGGTTTACAGTGAGCGGTGTGGGGTATATCAGAGTGTTACAGTGAGGTGTGTGGGGTATATCAGAGTGTAACAGTGAGGGGTGTGGTGTATATCTGGTTTACAGTGAGGGGTGTGGGGTATATCAGAGTGTTACAGTGAGGAGTGCGGGATATATCAGAGTGTTACAGTGAGGGGTGTGGGGTATATCAGAGTGTTACAGTGAGGGGTGTGGTGTATATCTGGTTTACAGTGAGCGGTGCGGGGTATATCAGAGTGTTACAGTGAGGGGTGTGGTGTATATCAGTGTTACAGTGAGGGGTGCAGGATATATCAGAGTGTTACAGTGAGAGGTGTGGGGTATATCAGAGTGTAACAGTGAGGGGTGTGGTGTATTTCTGGTTTACAGTGAGGCGTGTGGGGTATATCAGAGTGTTACAGTGAGGGGTGTGGGGTATATCAGTGTTACAGTGAGGGGTGCGGGATATATCAGAGTGTTACAGTGAGGGGTGTGGGGTATATCAGAGTGTTACAGTGAGGGGTGTGTTGTATATCTGGTTTACAATGAGCGGTGTGGGGTATATCAGAGTGTTACAGTGAGGGGTGTGGTGTATATCAGTGTTACAGTGAAGGGTGCGAGATATATCAGAGTGTTACAGTGAGGGGTGTGGGTTATATCAGAGTGTTACAGTGAGTGGTGTGGGAATAAGCAGAGTGTTACAGTGAGGTGTGTGGGTTATATTAGAGTGTTACAGTGAGGTGTGTGGGCTATATCAGAGTGTTACAGTGAGGGGTGTGGTGTATATCTGGTTTACAGTGAGCGGTGTGGTGTATATCAGAGTGTTACAGTGAGGTGTGTGGGGTATATCAGAGTGTTACTGTGAGGGGTGTGGTGTTTATCAGCGTGTTACAGTGAGATGTGTGGTATATCAGAGTGTTACTGTGAGGGGTGTGCGGTATATCAGAGTGTTACAGTGAGGGGTTTGTGGTCTATCAGAGTGTTACAGTGAGGGGTGTGTGGTATATCAGAGTGTTACAGTGAGGGGTGTGGGATATATCAGAGTGTTACATTGAGGGGTGTGGGGTATATCAGTGTTACAGTGAGGAGTGTGGGGTATATCACAGTGTTACAGTGAGGGGTGTGAGGTGTATCAGAGTGTTACAGTGCGGGGTGTGGAGTATATCAATGTTCCAGTGAGGGGTGTGGGGTATATCAGAGTGTTACAGTGAGGTGTGTGGGGTATATCAGAGTGTTACAGTGAGGGGTGTGGGGTATATCAGTGTTACAGTGAGGGGTGTGGGAATAATCAGAGTGTTACAGTGAGTGGTGTGGGGTATATCAGAGTGTTACAGTGAGGGGTGTGGTGTGTATCAGTGTTACAGTGAGGGGTGCGGGATATATCAGAGTGTTACAGTGAGGGGTGTGGGGTATATCAGAGTGTTACAGTGAGGGGTGTGGGAATAATCAGAGTGTTACTTTGAGGTGTGTGGGGTATATCAGAGTGTTACAGTGAGGGGTGTGGGATTTATCAGAGTGTTACAGTGAGGTGTGTGGGGTATATCACAGTGTTACAGTGAGGGGTGTGTGGTATATCAGAGTGTTACTGTGAGGGGTGTGCGGTATATCAGAATGTTACAGTGAGGGGTGTGTGGTATATCAGAGTGTTACAGTCAGGGGTGTGTGGTATATCAGAGTGTTACATTGAGGGGTGTGGGGTATATCAGTGTTACAGTGAGGAGTGTGGGGTATATCACAGTGTTACAGTGAGGGGTGTGGGGTATATCAGTGTGTTACAGTGAGGGGTGTGGGGTATATCACAGTGTTACTGTGAGGGGTGTGGGGTATATCACAGTGTTACAGTGATGGGTGTGGTTCATATCAGTGTTACAGTGAGGGGTGGGGGATATATCAGAGTGTTACAGTGAGGGTTGTGGGGTATATCAGAGTGTTACAGTGAGGGGTCTGGGAATAATCAGAGTGTTACAGTGAGGTGTGTGGGGTATATCAGAGTGTTACAGTGAGGTGTGTGGGGTATATCAGAGTGCTACAGTGTGGTGTGTGGGGCATATCAGAGTGTTACATTGAGGGGTGTGGGGTTTATCAGAGTGTTACTCTGAGGTGTGTGGGGTATATCACAGTATTACAGTGAGGGGTGTGTGGTATAACAGAGTGTTACAGGAGGGGTGTGTGGTATATCAGAGTGTTACAGTGAGGGGTGTGGGATATATCAGAGTGTTACATTGAGGGATGTGGGGTATATCAGTGTTACAGTGAGGAGTGTGGGGTATATCACAGTGTTACAGTGAGGGGTGTGGCGTATATCAGAGTGTTACAGTGACGGCTGTGGGGTATATCAGAGTGTTACAGTGAGTGGTGTGGGAATAATCAGAGTGTTACAGTGAGGTGTGTGGGGTATATCAGAGTGTTACAGTGAGGGGTGTGGGATATATCAGAGTGTTACAGTGAGGTGTGTGGGGTATATCAGAGTGTTACAGTCACGGTGTGGGGTATATCAGAGTGTTACAGTGAGGTGTGTGGGGTATATCAGAGTGTTACAGTGAGGGGTGTGGTGTATAACTGGTTTACAGTGAGCGGTTGGGGTATATCAGAGTGTTACAGTGAGGGGTGTAGGGTATATCAGAGTGTTACAGTGAGGGGTGAGGGATATATCAGAGTGTTACAGTGAGTTGTGTGGGATATATCAGAGTGTTACAGTGAGGGGTGTGGTGTATATCAGTGTTACAGTGAGGGGTGCGGGATATATCAAAGTGTTACATGAGGGGTGTGGGGTAAATCAGAGTGTTACAGTGAGGGGTGTGGGAATAATCAGAGTATTACAGTGAGGGGTGTGGGGTATATCAGAGTGTTACAGTGAGGGGTGTGGTGTATATCTGGTTTACAGTGAGCGGTGTGGGGTATATCAGAGTGTTACAGTGATGGGTGTGGTTCATATCAGTATTACAGTGAGGGGTGGGGGATATATCAGAGTGTTACAGTGAGGGTTGTGGGGTATATCAGAGTGTTACAGTGAGGGGTCTGGGAATAATCAGAGTGTTACAGTGAGGTGTGTGGGGTATATCAGAGTGTTACAGTGAGGTGTGTGGGGTATATCAGAGTGTTACAGTGTGGTGTGTGGGGCATATCAGAGTGTTACATTGAGGGGTGTGGGGTTTATCAGAGTGTTACTCTGAGATGTGTGGGGTATATCACAGTATTACAGTGAGGGGTGTGTGGTATAACAGAGTGTTACAGTGAGGGGTGTGTGGTATATCAGAGTGTTACAGTGAGGGGTGTGGGATATATCAGAGTGTTACATTGAGGGATGTGGGGTATATCAGTGTTACAGTGAGGAGTGTGGGGTATATCACAGTGTTACAGTGAGGGGTGTGGGGTATATCAGAGTGTTACAGTGACGGCTGTGGGGTATATCAGAGTGTTACAGTGAGTGGTGTGGGAATAATCAGAGTGTTACAGTGAGGTGTGTGGGGTATATCAGAGTGTTACAGTGAGGTGTGTGGGGTATATCAGAGTGTTACAGTGAGGGGTGTGTTGTTTATCTGGTTTAGAGTGAGCGGTGTGGTGTATATCAGAGTGTTACAGTGAGGTGTGTGGGGTATATCAGGGTTACTGTGAGGGGTGTGGGAATAATCAGAGTGTTACAGTGAGGGGTGTGGCGTATATCAGAGTGTTACAGTGAGGTGTGTGGGATATATCAGAGTGTTACAGTGAGGGGTGTGGGGTATATCACAGTGTTACAGTGAGGGGTGTGGGGTATATCAGAGTGTTACAGTGACGGCTGTGGGGTATATCAGAGTGTTACAGTGAGTGGTGTGGGAATAATCAGAGTGTTACAGTGAGGTGTGTGGGGTATATCAGAGTGTTACAGTGAGGGGTGTGGGATATATCAGAGTGTTACAGTGAGGTGTGTGGGGTATATCAGAGTGTTACAGTCACGGTGTGGGGTATATCAGAGTGTTACAGTGAGGTGTGTGGGGTATATCAGAGTGTTACAGTGAGGGGTGTGGTGTATAACTGGTTTACAGTGAGCGGTTGGGGTATATCAGAGTGTTACAGTGAGGGGTGTAGGGTATATCAGAGTGTTACAGTGAGGGGTGAGGGATATATCAGAGTGTTACAGTGAGTTGTGTGGGATATATCAGAGTGTTACAGTGAGGGGTGTGGTGTATATCAGTGTTACAGTGAGGGGTGCGGGATATATCAAAGTGTTACATGAGGGGTGTGGGGTAAATCAGAGTGTTACAGTGAGGGGTGTGGGAATAATCAGAGTATTACAGTGAGGGGTGTGGGGTATATCAGAGTGTTACAGTGAGGGGTGTGGTGTATATCTGGTTTACAGTGAGCGGTGTGGGGTATATCAGAGTGTTACAGTGATGGGTGTGGTTCATATCAGTATTACAGTGAGGGGTGGGGGATATATCAGAGTGTTACAGTGAGGGTTGTGGGGTATATCAGAGTGTTACAGTGAGGGGTCTGGGAATAATCAGAGTGTTACAGTGAGGTGTGTGGGGTATATCAGAGTGTTACAGTGAGGTGTGTGGGGTATATCAGAGTGTTA
Organism: Isurus oxyrinchus; assembly: GCA_026770705.1. Taxonomy (NCBI): domain Eukaryota; kingdom Metazoa; phylum Chordata; class Chondrichthyes; order Lamniformes; family Lamnidae; genus Isurus; species Isurus oxyrinchus. The sequence goes on from JANJGN010000828.1 coordinate 25,430, forward strand.
CAGTGTGGTGTGTGGGGCATATCAGAGTGTTACATTGAGGGGTGTGGGGTTTATCAGAGTGTTACTCTGAGATGTGTGGGGTATATCACAGTATTACAGTGAGGGGTGTGTGGTATAACAGAGTGTTACAGTGAGGGGTGTGTGGTATATCAGAGTGTTACAGTGAGGGGTGTGGGATATATCAGAGTGTTACATTGAGGGATGTGGGGTATATCAGTGTTACAGTGAGGAGTGTGGGGTATATCACAGTGTTACAGTGAGGGGTGTGGGGTATATCAGAGTGTTACAGTGACGGCTGTGGGGTATATCAGAGTGTTACAGTGAGTGGTGTGGGAATAATCAGAGTGTTACAGTGAGGTGTGTGGGGTATATCAGAGTGTTACAGTGAGGTGTGTGGGGTATATCAGAGTGTTACAGTGAGGGGTGTGTTGTTTATCTGGTTTAGAGTGAGCGGTGTGGTGTATATCAGAGTGTTACAGTGAGGTGTGTGGGGTATATCAGGGTTACTGTGAGGGGTGTGGGAATAATCAGAGTGTTACAGTGAGGGGTCTGGCGTATATCAGAGTGTTACAGTGAGGTGTGTGGGATATATCAGAGTGTTACAGTGAGGGGTGTGGGGTATATCAGAGTGTTACAGTGAGGGGTGTGGGGTATATCAGAGTGTTACAGTGAGGGGTGTGGGGTATATCAGAGTGTTACAGTGAGGGGTGTGGCGTGTATCAGAGTGTTACAATGAGGTGTGTGGGATATATCAGAGTGTTACAGTGAGGGGTGTGGGGTATATCAGAGTGTTACAGTGAGGGGTGTGGGGTATATCAGAATGTTACAGTGAGGGGTGTGGGGTATATCAGTGTTACAGTGAGGGGTGAATGATATATCAGAGTGTTACAGTCAGGGGTGTGGTGTATATCAGTGTTACATTGAGGGGTGCGGGATATATCAGAGTGTTACAGTGAGGGGTGTGGGGTATGTCAGAGTGTTACAGTGAGGGGTGTGGCGTATGTCAGAGTGTTACAGTGAGGGGTGTGGGATATATCAGAGTGTTACTGTGAGGGGTGTGGGGTATATCAGAATGTTACAGTGAAGAGTGTGGGATATATCAGTGTGTTAAAGTGAGGGGTGTGGGGTATATCAGAATGTTACAGTGAAGAGTGTGGGATATATCAGAGTGTTACAGTGAGTGGTGTGGTGTTTATCAGAGTGTTACAGTGAGGTGTGTGGGGTATATCAGAGTTTTACAGTGAGGGGTGTGTGGTATATCAGAGTGTTACTGTGAGGGGTGTGCGGTATATCAGAGTGTTACAGTGAGGGGTGTGTGGTATATCAGAGTGTTACAGTGAGTGGTGTGTGGTATATCAGAGTGTTACAGTGAGGGGTGTGGGATATATCAGAGTGTTACAGTGAGGGGTGTGGGGTATATCAGTGTTACAGTGAGGGGTGTGGGGTATATCAGAGTGTTACAGTGAGGCGTGTGGGGTATATCAGAGTGTTACAGTGAGGGGTGTGTGGTATATCAGTGTTACAGTGAGGGGTGTGGGAATAATCAGAGTGTTACAGTGAGGGGTGTGCAGTATATCAGAGTGTTACAGTGAGGTGTTTGGGGTAGATCAGAGTGTTACTTCGAGGGGTGTGTGGTATATCAGAGTGTTACAGTGAGGGGTGTGGGATATATCAGAGTGTTACATTGAGGGGTGTGGGGTATATCAGTGTTACAGTGAGGGATGTGGGGTATATCAAAGTGTTACAGTGAGGCGTGTGGGGTATATCAATGTTCCAGTGAGGTGTGTGGTTATATCGGAGTGTTACAGTGAGGGGTGTGGGGTATATCAGAGTGTTACAGTGAGGGGTGTGGGGTATATCAGAGCGTTACAGTGAGGGGTGTGGTGCATATCAGAGTGTTACAGTGAGGGGTGTGGGGTATATCAGAGTGTTACCGTGAGGGGTATGGGATATATCAGTGTTACAGTGAGGGGTGTGGGATACATCAGAGTGTTACGGTGAGGGGTGTGTGGTATATCAGAGTGTTACAGTGAGGGGTGTGGGGTATATCAGTGTGTTAAACTGAGGGGTGTGGGATGTATCAGTGTGTTACAGTGCGGGGTGTGGGGTATATCAGAGTGTTGCAGTGCGGTGTGTGGGGTATATCAGAGTGTTATTGTGAGGGGTGTGCGGCATATCAGAGTGTTACAGTGAGGGGTGTGGGATATATCAGAGTGTTACTGTGAGGGGTGTGGGGTATATCAGAATGTTACAGTGAAGAGTGTGGGATATATCAGTGTGTTAAAGTGAGGGGTGTGGGGTATATCAGAATGTTACAGTGAGGGTATAGGGTATATCAGAGTGTCACAGTGAGGGGTGTGGGGTATATCAGTCTGTTACAGTGAGGGGTGTGGGGTATTTCAGTGTGTTACAGTGAGGGGTGTGGTGTATATCAGTGTGTTACAGTGCGGTGTGTGGGGTATATCAGAGTGTTATTGTGAGGGGTGTGCGGCATATCAGAGTGTTACAGTGAGGGCTGTGGGGTATATCAGAGTGTTATCGTGAGGGGTGTGCAGCATATCAGAGTGTTACAGTGAGGGCTGTGGGGTATATCAGTGTGTTACAGTGAGTGGTTTGGGATATATCAGATTGTTAAAGTGAGGGGTATGGGGTATATCAGATTGTTATAGTGAGGGGCGTGGGGTATATCAGAATGTTAAACTCAGGGGTGTGGGGTATATCAGTGTTACAGTGAGGGGTGTGGGGTATATCAGAATGTTACAGTGAGCGGTGTGCGTATATCAGTGTTACAGTGAGGGGTGAGGGATGTATCAGAGTGTTACAGTGAGGGGTGTGGGGTATATCACAGTGTTACAGTGAGGGGTGTGGGATATATCAGAGTGTTACAGTGAGGGATGTGGGGTATATCAGAGTGTTAAAGTGCGGGGTGTGGGGTATATCAGAGTGTTATAGTGAGGGGTGTGGGGTATATCAGTGTGTTACAGTGTGGGATGTGGGGTATATCATTGTTACAGTGTGGGGTGTGGGATTTATCAGTGTGTTACAGTGAGGGGTGTGGGATATATCACTGTGTTACAGTGAGTGGTGTGGGATATATCAGAGTGTTGCAGTGAGGGGTGTCGGGTATATTAGTGTGTTACAGTGAGGGGTGTGGAATATATCAGTGTTTTACAGTGAGGGGTGTGGGATATATCAGAGTGTTACAGTGAGGGGTGTGGGGTATATCAGAGTGTTACAGTGAGGGGTGTGGGGTATATCAAAGTGTTACAGTGAGGGGTGTGGGGTATGTCAGAATGTTACAGTGAGAGTTTGTGGGATATATCAGAGTGTTACATTGAGTGGTGTCAGGTATATCAGTGTGTTACAGTGAGGGGTGTGGGATATATCAGAGTGTTACATTGAAGGGTGTCGGGTATATCAGTGTGTTACAGTGAGGGGTGTGGGATATACCAGAGTGTTACAGTGAGGCTTGTGGGGTATATCAGAGTGTGACAGTGAGGGGTGTGGGGTATATCAGAGAGTTACAGTGAGGGGTGTGGGGTATATCTGTGTGTTACAGTGAGGGGTGTGGGGTATATCACAGTGTTACAGTGAGTGGTGTGGTGTATATCAGTGTTACAGTGAGGGGTGTGGGATTTATCAGAGTGTTACATTGAGGGGTGTGGGCTATATCAGAGTGTTACAGTGAAGGGTGTGGGATATATTAGAGTGTTACAGTGAGGGGTGTGGGGTATATCAGAGTGTTACAGTGAAGGGTGTGGGATATATCAGAGTGTTACAGTGAAGGGTGTGGGATATATTAGAGTGTTACAGTGAGGGGTGTGGGGTATATCAGAGTGTTACAGTGAGGGGTGTGGGGTATATCAGAGTGTTACAGTGAGGGGTGTCGAATATATCAGAGTGTTACATTGAGTGGTGTCAGGTATATCAGTGTGTTACAGTGAGGGGTGTGGGATATATCAGAGTGTTACAGTGAGGGTTGTGGGGTATATCAGAGTGTTACAGTGAGGGTTGTGGGGTATATCAGAGTGTTGCAGTGAGGGGTGTGGGGTATATCAGTGTGTTACAGTGAGGGGTGTGGGGTATATCAGAGTGTTACAGTGAGGGGTGTGGGGTATATCACAGTGTTACAGTGAGTGGTGTGGTGTATATCAGTGTTGCAGTGAGGGGTGTGGGATATATCAGAGTGTTACATTGAGGGGTGTGGGCTATATCAGAGTGTTACAGTGAGGGATGTGGGGTATATCACAGTGTTACAGTGAAGGGTATGGGATATATCAGAGTGTTATAGTGAGGCGTGTGGGGTATATCATTGTTACAGTGAGGGGTGTGGGATTTATCAGTGTGTTACAGTGAGGGGTGTGGGATATATCACTGTGTTACAGTGAGGGGTGTGGGATATATCAGAGTGTTACAGTGAGGGGTGTCGGGTATATTAGTGTGTTACAGTGAGGGGTGTGGAATATATCAGTTTTTTACAGTGAGTGGTGTGGGATATATCAGAGTGTTACAGTGAGGGGTGTGGGGTGTATCAGAGTGTTACAGTGAGGGGTGTGGGGTATATCAAAGTGTTACAGTGAGCGGAGTGGGGTATGTCAGAATGTTACAGTGAGAGGTTGTGGGATATATCAGTATGTTACATTGAGTGGTGTCGGGTATATCAGTGTGTTACAGTGAGGGGTGTGGGATATATCAGAGTGTTACATTGAGTGGTGTCAGGTATATCAGTGTGTTACAGTGAGGGGTGTGGGATATATCAAAGTGTTACATTGAAGGGTGTCGGGTATATCAGTGTGTTACAGTGAGGGGTGTGGGGTATATCAGAGTGTTACAGTGAGGGGTGTGGGGTATATCTGTGTGTTACAGTGAGGGGTGTGGGGTATATCACAGTGTTACAGTGAGTGGTGTGGTGTATATCAGTGTTACAGTGAGGGGTGTGGGATTTATCAAAGTGTTACATTGAGGGGTGTGGGCTATATCAGAGTGTTACAGTGAGGGATGTGGGGTATATCAGAGTGTTACAGTGAGGGGTGTGGGGTATATCACAGTGTTACAGTGAGTGGTGTGGTGTATATCAGTGTTGCAGTGAGGGGTTTGGAATATATCAGAGTGTTACATTGAGGGGTGTGGGCTATATCAGAGTGTTACAGTGAGGGATGTGGGGTATATCAGAGTGTTACAGTGAAGGGTGTGGGATATATTAGAGTGTTACAGTGAGGGGTGTGGGGTATATCAGAGTGTTACAGTGAAGGGTATGGGATATATCAGAGTGTTACAGTGAAGTGTGTGGGATATATTAGAGTGTTACCGTGCGGGGTGTGGGGTATATCAGAGTGTTACAGTGAGGGGTGTGGGGTATATCAGAGTGTTACAGTGAGGGGTGTCGGATATATCAGAGCGTTACAGTGAAGGGTGTGGGAGATATCAGAGTGTTACAGTGAAGGGTTTGGAAGATATCAGAGTGTTACAGTGAGGGGTGTGGGGTATATCTGAGTGTTACAGTTAAGGGTGTGGTGTATATCAGAGTGGTACAGTGAGGGGTGTGGCGTATATCAGTGTGTTACTAGTGAGGGGTGTGGAGTATATCACAGTGTTTCAGTGAGTGGTGTGGTGTATATGTGTTACAGTGAGGGGTGTGGGATTTATCAGAGTGTTACATTGAGGGGTGTGGGCTGTATCAGAGTGTTACAGTGAGCGATGTGGGGTATATCAGAGTGTTACAGTGAGGGGTGTGTGGTATATCAGAGTGTTACAGTGAGGGGTGTGGGATATATCAGAGTGTTACATTGAGGGATGTGGGGTATATCAGTGTTACAGTGAGGAGTGTGGGGTATATCACAGTGTTACAGTGAGGGGTGTGGGGTATATCAGAGTTTTATGGTGACGGCTGTGGGCTATATCAGAGTGTTACAGTGAGTGGTGTTGGAATAATCAGAGTGTTACAGTGAGGTGTGTGGGGTATATCAGAGTGTTACAGTGACGTGTGTGGGGTATATCAGAATGTAACAGTGAGGGGTGTGGTGTATATCTGGTTTAGAGTGAGCGGTGTGGTGTATATCAGAGTGTTACAGTGAGGTGTGTGGGGTATATCAGGGATACTGTGAGGGGTGTGGGGATAATCAGAGTGTTACAGTGAGGGGTGTGGCGTATATCAGAGTGTTACAGTGAGGTGTGTGGGATATATCAGAGTGTTACAGTGAGGGGTGTGGGGTATATCAGAGTGTTACAGTGAGGGGTAAATGATATATCAGAGTGTTACAGTGAGGGGTGTGGGGTATGTCAGAGTGTTACAGTGAGGGGTGTGGGGCATATCAGAGTGTTACAGTGAGGGGTGTGGTGTATATCAGTGTTACATTGAGGGGTGCGGGATATATCAGAGTGTTACAGTGAGGGGTGTGGGGTATGTCAGAGTGTTACAGTGAGGGGTGTGGCGTATGTCAGAGTGTTACAGTGAGGGGTGTGGGATATATCAGAGTGTTACTGTGAGGGGTGTGGGGTATATCAGAATGTTACAGTGAAGAGTGTGGGATATATCAGTGTGTTAAAGTGAGGGGTGTGGGGTATATCAGAATGTTACAGTGAAGAGTGTGGGATATATCAGAGTGTTACAGTGAGTGGTGTGGTGTTTATCAGAGTGTTACAGTGAGGTGTGTGGGGTATTTCAGAGTTTTACAGTGAGGGGTGTGTGGTATATCAGAGTGTTACTGTGAGGGGTGTGCGGTATATCAGAGTGTTACAGTGAGGGGTGTGTGGTATATCAGAGTGTTACAGTGAGGGGTGTGTGGTATATCAGAGTGTTACAGTGAGGGGTGTGGGATATATCAGAGTGTTACAGTGAGGGGTGTGGGGTATATCAGTGTTACAGTGAGGGGTGTGGGGTATATCAGAGTGTTACAGTGAGGCGTGTGGGGTATATCAGAGTGTTACAGTGAGGGGTGTGTGGTATATCAGTGTTACAGTAAGGGGTGTGGGAATAATCAGAGTGTTACAGTGAGGGGTGTGCAGTATATCAGAGTGTTACAGTGAGGTGTTTGGGGTATATCAGAGTGTTACTTCGAGGGGTGTGTGGTATATCAGAGTGTTACAGTGAGGGGTGTGGGATATATCAGAGTGTTACATTGAGGGGTGTGGGGTATATCAGTGTTACAGTGAGGGGTGTGGGGTATATCACAGTGTTACAGTGAGGCGTGTGGGGTATATCAATGTTCCAGTGAGGTGTGTGGTTATATCGGAGTGTTACAGTGAGGGGTGTGGGGTATATCAGAGTGTTACAGTGAGGGGTGTGGGGTATATCAGAGCGTTACAGTGAGGGGTGTGGTACATATCAGAGTGTTACAGTGAGGGGTGTGGGGTATATCAGAGTGTTACAGTGAGGGGTATGGGATATATCAGTGTTACAGTGAGGGGTGTGGGATACATCAGAGTGTTACGGTGAGGGGTGTGTGGTATATCAGAGTGTTACAGTGAGGGGTGTGGGGTATATCAGTGTGTTAAACTGAGGGGTGTGGGATGTATCAGTGTGTTACAGTGCGGGGTGTGGGGTATATCAGAGTGTTACAGTGAGGTGTGTGGGGTATATCAGTGTTACAGTGAGGGCTGTGGGGTTTATCAATGTTACAGTGTGGGTTGTGGGTATATCAGAGTGTTACAGTGAGGGTATAGGGTATATCAGAGTGTCACAGTGAGGGGTGTGGGGTATATCAGTCTGTTACAGTGAGGGGTGTGGGGTATTTCAGTGTGTTACAGTGAGGGGTGTGGTGTATATCAGTGTGTTACAGTGCGGTGTGTGGGGTATATCAGAGTGTTATTGTGAGGGGTGTGCGGCATATCAGAGTGTTACAGTGAGGGCTGTGGGGTATATCAGTGTGTTACAGTGAGTGGTTTGGGATATATCAGATTGTTAAAGTGAGGGGTATGGGGTATATCAGATTGTTATAGTGAGGGGCGTGGGGTATATCAGAATGTTAAACTCAGGGGTGTGGGGTATATCAGTGTTACAGTGAGGGGTGTGGGGTATATCAGAATGTTACAGTGAGCGGTGTGCGTATATCAGTGTTACAGTGAGGGGTGAGGGATGTATCAGAGTGTTACAGTGAGGGGTGTGGGGTATATCACAGTGTTACAGTGAGGGGTGTGGGATATATCAGAGTGTTACAGTGAGGGATGTGGGGTATATCAGAGTGTTAAAGTGCGGGGTGTGGGGTATATCAGAGTGTTATAGTGAGGGGTGTGGGGTATATCAGTGTGTTACAGTGTGGGATGTGGGGTATATCATTGTTACAGTGTGGGGTGTGGGATTTATCAGTGTGTTACAGTGAGGGGTGTGGGATATATCACTGTGTTACAGTGAGTGGTGTGGGATATATCAGAGTGTTGCAGTGAGGGGTGTCGGGTATATTAGTGTGTTACAGTGAGGGGTGTGGAATATATCAGTGTTTTACAGTGAGGGGTGTGGGATATATCAGAGTGTTACAGTGAGGGGTGTGGGGTATATCAGAGTGTTACAGTGAGGGGTGTGGGGTATATCAAAGTGTTACAGTGAGGGGTGTGGGGTATGTCAGAATGTTACAGTGAGAGTTTGTGGGATATATCAGAGTGTTACATTGAGTGGTGTCAGGTATATCAGTGTGTTACAGTGAGGGGTGTGGGATATATCAGAGTGTTACATTGAAGGGTGTCGGGTATATCAGTGTGTTACAGTGAGGGGTGTGGGATATACCAGAGTGTTACAGTGAGGCTTGTGGGGTATATCAGAGTGTGACAGTGAGGGGTGTGGGGTATATCAGAGAGTTACAGTGAGGGGTGTGGGGTATATCTGTGTGTTACAGTGAGGGGTGTGGGGTATATCACAGTGTTACAGTGAGGGGTGTGGGGTATATCAGAGTGTTACAGTGAAGGGTGTGGGATATATCAGAGTGTTACAGTGAAGGGTGTGGGATATATTAGAGTGTTACAGTGAGGGGTGTGGGGTATATCAGAGTGTTACAGTGAGGGGTGTGGGGTATATCAGAGTGTTACAGTGAGGGGTGTCGAATATATCAGAGTGTTACATTGAGTGGTGTCAGGTATATCAGTGTGTTACAGTGAGGGGTGTGGGATATATCAGAGTGTTACAGTGAGGGTTGTGGGGTATATCAGAGTGTTACAGTGAGGGTTGTGGGGTATATCAGAGTGTTACAGTGAGGGGTGTGGGGTATATCAGTGTGTTACAGTGAGGGGTGTGGGGTATATCAGAGTGTTACAGTGAGGGGTGTGGGGTATATCACAGTGTTACAGTGAGTGGTGTGGTGTATATCAGTGTTGCAGTGAGGGGTGTGGGATATATCAGAGTGTTACATTGAGGGGTGTGGGCTATATCAGAGTGTTACAGTGAGGGATGTGGGGTATATCACAGTGTTACAGTGAAGGGTATGGGATATATCAGAGTGTTATAGTGAGGGGTGTGGGGTATATCATTGTTACAGTGAGGGGTGTGCGATTTATCAGTGTGTTACAGTGAGGGGTGTGGGATATATCACTGTGTTACAGTGAGGGGTGTGGGATATATCAGAGTGTTACAGTGAGGGGTGTCGGGTATATTAGTGTGTTACAGTGAGGGGTGTGGAATATATCAGTTTTTTACAGTGAGTGGTGTGGGATATATCAGAGTGTTACAGTGAGGGGTGTGGGGTGTATCAGAGTGTTACAGTGAGGGGTGTGGGGTATATCAAAGTGTTACAGTGAGCGGAGTGGGGTATGTCAGAATGTTACAGTGAGAGGTTGTGGGATATATCAGTATGTTACATTGAGTGGTGTCGGGTATATCAGTGTGTTACAGTGAGGGGTGTGGGATATATCAGAGTGTTACATTGAGTGGTGTCAGGTATATCAGTGTGTTACAGTGAGGGGTGTGGGATATATCAAAGTGTTACATTGAAGGGTGTCGGGTATATCAGTGTGTTACAGTGAGGGGTGTGGGGTATATCAGAGTGTTACAGTGAGGGGTGTGGGGTATATCTGTGTGTTACAGTGAGGGGTGTGGGGTATATCACAGTGTTACAGTGAGTGGTGTGGTGTATATCAGTGTTACAGTGAGGGGTGTGGGATTTATCAAAGTGTTACATTGAGGGGTGTGGGCTATATCAGAGTGTTACAGTGAGGGATGTGGGGTATATCAGAGTGTTACAGTGAGGTGTGTGGGGTATATCACAGTGTTACAGTGAGTGGTGCGGTGTATATCAGTGTTGCAGTGAGGGGTGTGGGATATATCAGAGTGTTACAGTGAGGGGTGTGGTGTATATCAGAGTGTTACAGTGAGGGGTGTGGGGTATATCAAGGTGTTACAGTGAGGAGTGTGGGGTATGTCAGAACGTTACAGTGAGAGTTTGTGGGATATATCAGTGTGTTACATTGAGTGGTGTCGGGTATATCAATGTGTTACAGTGAAGGGTGTGGGATATATCAGAGTGTTACAGTGAGGGGTGTGGGGTATATCAGGGTGTTACAGTGAGAGGTGTGGGGTATATGAGTATATTACACTAAGGATTTTGGGTATATCAGAGGGTTACATTGAGGGGTGTGGGGTATATCAGAGTGTTACAGTGAGGGGTGTTGGGTATATCAGAGTGTTACAGCGATTGGTGTGGGATATATCAGAGTGTTACTGTGAGGGCTGTGGGATATGTCAGAGTGTTACTGTCAGGTGTGTGGTGTATTTCAGAGTGTTACAGTGAGGGGTGTTTGCTATATGAGTGTTACAGTGAGGGGTGTGTGCTATATCAGAGTGTTACATTGAGGGGTGCGTGGTATATCAGAGTGTTACAGTGAGGTGTGTGCAGTATATCATGTTACAGTGAGGGATGTGCGATATATCAGAGTGTTACAGTGAGGGGTGTGGTGTATATCAGAGTGTTACAGTGAGGGGTGTGGGGTATATCAAGGTGTTACAGTGAGGAGTGTGGGGTATGTCAGAATGTTACAGTGAGAGTTTGTGGGATATATCAGTGTGTTACATTGAGTGGTGACGGGTATATCAATGTGTTACAATGATGGGTGTGGGATATATCAGAGTGTTACATTGAGTGGTGTCGGGTATATCAGTGTGTTACAGTGAGGGGTGTGGGATATATCAGAGTGTAACATTGAGTGGTGTCAGGTATATCAGTGTGTTGCAGTGAGGGGTGTGGGATATATCAGAGTGTTACTGTGAGGGGTGTGGGGTATATCAGAATGTTACAGTGAAGAGTGTGGGATATATCAGTGTGTTAAAGTGAGGGGTGTGGGGTATATCAGAATGTTACAGTGAAGAGTGTGGGATATATCAGAGTGTTACAGTGAGTGGTGTGGTGTTTATCAGAGTGTTACAGTGAGGTGTGTGGGGTATATCAGAGTTTTACAGTGAGGGGTGTGTGGTATATCAGAGTGTTACTGTGAGGGGTGTGCGGTATATCAGAGTGTTACAGTGAGGGGTGTGTGGTATATCAGAGTGTTACAGTGAGGGGTGTGTGGTATATCAGAGTGTTACAGTGAGGGGTGTGGGATATATCAGAGTGTTACAGTGAGGGGTGTGGGGTATATCAGTGTTACAGTGAGGGGTGTGGGGTATATCAGAGTGTTACACTGAGGCGTGTGGGGTATATCAGAGTGTTACAGTGAGGGGTGTGTGGTATATCAGTGTTACAGTAAGGGGTGTGGGAATAATCAGAGTGTTACAGTGAGGGGTGTGCAGTATATCAGAGTGTTACAGTGAGGTGTTTGGGGTATATCAGAGTGTTACTTCGAGGGGTGTGTGGTATATCAGAGTGTTACAGTGAGGGGTGTGGGATATATCAGAGTGTTACATTGAGGGGTGTGGGGTATATCAGTGTTACAGTGAGGGGTGTGGGGTATATCACAGTGTTACAGTGAGGCGTGTGGGGTATATCAATGTTCCAGTGAGGTGTGTGGTTATATCGGAGTGTTACAGTGAGGGGTGTGGGGTATATCAGAGTGTTACAGTGAGGGGTGTGGGGTATATCAGAGCGTTACAGTGAGGGGTGTGGTACATATCAGAGTGTTACAGTGAGGGGTGTGGGGTATATCAGAGTGTTACAGTGAGGGGTATGGGATATATCAGTGTTACAGTGAGGGATGTGGGATACATCAGAGTGTTACGGTGAGGGGTGTGTGGTATATCAGAGTGTTACAGTGAGGGGTGTGGGGTATATCAGTGTGTTAAACTGAGGGGTGTGGGATGTATCAGTGTGTTACAGTGCGGGGTGTGGGGTATATCAGAGTGTTACAGTGAGGTGTGTGGGGTATATCAGTGTTACAGTGAGGGCTGTGGGGTTTATCAATGTTACAGTGTGGGTTGTGGGTATATCAGAGTGTTACAGTGAGGGTATAGGGTATATCAGAGTGTCACAGTGAGGGGTGTAGGGTATATCAGTCTGTTACAGTGAGTTGTGTGGGGTATATCAGCATGTTACTGTGAGGGATGTGGGGTATATCAGTGTGTTACAATGAGGGGTGTGGTGTATATCAGTGTGTTACAGTGAGGGGTGTGGGGTATTTCAGTGTGTTACAGTGAGGGGTGTGGTGTATATCAGTGTGTTACAGTGCGGTGTGTGGGGTATATCAGAGTGTTACTGTGAGGGGTGTGCGGCATATCAGAGTGTTACAGTGAAGGCTGTGGGGTATATCAGAGTGTTATCGTGAGGGGTGTGCAGCATATCAGAGTGTTACAGTGAGGGCTGTGGGGTATATCAGTGTGTTACAGTGAGTGGTTTGGGATATATCAGATTGTTAAAGTGAGGGGTATGGGGTATATCAGATTGTTATAGTGAGGGGCGTGGGGTATATCAGAATGTTAAACTCAGGGGTGTGGGGTATATCAGTGTTACAGTGAGGGGTGTGGGGTATATCAGAATGTTACAGTGAGCGGTGTGCGTATATCAGTGTTACAGTGAGGGGTGAGGGATGTATCAGAGTGTTACAGTGAGGGGTGTGGGGTATATCACAGTGTTACAGTGAGGGGTGTGGGATATATCAGAGTGTTACAGTGAGGGATGTGGGGTATATCAGAGTGTTAAAGTGCGGGGTGTGGGGTATATCAGAGTGTTATAGTGAGGGGTGTGGGGTATATCAGTGTGTTACAGTGTGGGATGTGGGGTATATCATTGTTACAGTGTGGGGTGTGGGATTTATCAGTGTGTTACAGTGAGGGGTGTGGGATATATCACTGTGTTACAGTGAGTGGTGTGGGATATATCAGAGTGTTGCAGTGAGGGGTGTCGGGTATATTAGTGTGTTACAGTGAGGGGTGTGGAATATATCAGTGTTTTACAGTGAGGGGTGTGGGATATATCAGAGTGTTACAGTGAGGGGTGTGGGGTATATCAGAGTGTTACAGTGAGGGGTGTGGGGTATATCAAAGTGTTACAGTGAGGGGTGTGGGGTATGTCAGAATGTTACAGTGAGAGTTTGTGGGATATATCAGAGTGTTACATTGAGTGGTGTCAGGTATATCAGTGTGTTACAGTGAGGGGTGTGGGATATATCAGAGTGTTACATTGAAGGGTGTCGGGTATATCAGTGTGTTACAGTGAGGGGTGTGGGATATACCAGAGTGTTACAGTGAGGCTTGTGGGGTATATCAGAGTGTGACAGTGAGGGTTGTGGGGTATATCAGAGAGTTACAGTGAGGGGTGTGGGGTATATCTGTGTGTTACAGTGAGGGGTGTGGGGTATATCACAGTGTTACAGTGAGTGGTGTGGTGTATATCAGTGTTACAGTGAGGGGTGTGGGATTTATCAGAGTGTTACATTGAGGGGTGTGGGCTATATCAGAGTGTTACAGTGAGGGATGTGGGGTATATCAGAGTGTTACAGTGAGGGGTGTGGGGTATATCACAGTGTTACAGTGAATGGTGTGGTGTATATCAGTGTTGCAGTGAGGGGTGTGGGATATATTAGAGTGTTACAGTGAGGGGTGTGGGGTATATCAGAGTGTTACAGTGAAGGGTGTGGGATATATCAGAGTGTTACAGTGAAGGGTGTGGGATATATTAGAGTGTTACAGTGAGGGGTGTGGGGTATATCAGAGTGTTACAGTGAGGGGTGTGGGGTATATCAGAGTGTTACAGTGAGGGGTGTCGAATATATTAGAGTGTTACATTGAGTGGTGTCAGGTATATCAGTGTGTTACAGTGAGGGGTGTGGGATATATCAGAGTGTTACAGTGAGGGTTGTGGGGTATATCAGAGTGTTACAGTGAGGGTTGTGGGGTATATCAGAGTGTTACAGTGAGGGGTGTGGGGTATATCAGTGTGTTACAGTGAGGGGTGTGGGGTATATCAGAGTGTTACAGTGAGGGGTGTGGGGTATATCACAGTGTTACAGTGAGTGGTGTGGTGTATATCAGTGTTGCAGTGAGGGGTGTGGGATATATCAGAGTGTTACATTGAGGGGTGTGGGCTATATCAGAGTGTTACAGTGAGGGATGTGGGGTATATCACAGTGTTACAGTGAAGGGTATGGGATATATCAGAGTGTTATAGTGAGGGGTGTGGGGTATATCATTGTTACAGTGAGGGGTGTGGGATATATCAGAGTGTTACATTGAGTAGTGTCAGGTATATCAGTGTGTTACAGTGAGGGGTGTGGGATATATCAAAGTGTTACATTGAAGGGTGTGGGGTATATCTGTGTGTTACAGTGAGGGGTGTGGGGTATATCACAGTGTTACAGTGAGTGGTGTGGTGTATATCAGTGTTACAGTGAGGGGTGTGGGATTTATCAAAGTGTTACATTGAGGGGTGTGGGCTATATCAGAGTGTTACAGTGAGGGATGTGGGGTATATCAGAGTGTTACAGTGAGGGGTGTGGGGTATATCACAGTGTTACAGTGAGTGGTGTGGTGTATATCAGTGTTGCAGTGAGGGGGGTGGAATATATCAGAGTGTTACATTGAGGGGTGTGGGCTATATCAGAGTGTTACAGTGAGGGATGTGGGGTATATCAGAGTGTTACAGTGAAGGGTGTGGGATATATTAGAGTGTTACAGTGAGGGGTGTGGGGTATATCAGAGTGTTACAGTGAAGGGTATGGGATATATCAGAGTGTTACAGTGAAGTGTGTGGGATATATTAGAGTGTTACCGTGCGGGGTGTGGGGTATATCAGAGTGTTACAGTGAGGGGTGTGGGGTATATCAGAGTGTTACAGTGAGGGGTGTCGGATATATCAGAGCGTTACAGTGAAGGGTGTGGGAGATATCAGAGTGTTACAGTGAAGGGTTTGGAAGATATCAGAGTGCTACAGTGAGGGGTGTGGGGTATATCTGAGTGTTACAGTTAAGGGTGTGGTGTATATCAGAGTGGTACAGTGAGGGGTGTGGCGTATATCAGTGTGTTACTAGTGAGGGGTGTGGGGTATATCACAGTGTTTCAGTGAGTGGTGTGGTGTATATGTGTTACAGTGAGGGGTGTGGGATTTATCAGAGTGTTACATTGAGGGGTGTGGGCTGTATCAGAGTGTTACAGTGAGGGATGTGGGGTATATCAGAGTGTTACAGTGAGGGGTGTGGGGTATATCACAGTGTTACAGTGAGTGGTGTGGTGTATATCAGTGTTGCAGTGAGGGGTGTGGGATATATCAGAGTGTTACAGTGAGGGGTGTGGTGTATATCAGAGTGTTACAGTGAGGGGTGTGGGGTATATCAAGGTGTTACAGTGAGGAGTGTGGGGTATGTCAGAATGTTACAGTGAGAGTTTGTGGGATATATCAGTGTGTTACATTGAGTGGTGTCGGGTATATCAATGTGTTACAGTGAGGGGTGTGGGATATATCAGAGTGTTACAGTGAGGGGTGTGGGGTATATCAGGGTGTTACAGTGAGAGGTGTGGGGTATATGAGTATATTACAGTAAGGGATTTTGGGTATATCAGAGGGTTACATTGAGGGGTGTGGGGTATATCAGAGTGTTACAGTGATGGGTGTGGGGTATATCAGAGTGTTACAGTGAGGGGTGTCGGATATATCAGAGTGTTACAGTGAAGGGTGTGGGATATATCAGAGTGTTACAGTGAGGGGTGTGGGGTATATCAGTGTGTTACAGTTAAGGGTGTGGGGTATATCAGTGTGTTACTAGTGAGGGGTGTGGGGTATATCACAGTGTTACAGTGAGTGGTGTGGGGTATATCAGTGTTACAGTAAGGGGTGTGGTGTATATCAGTGTTACAGTGAGGGGTGTGGGATTTATCAGAGTGTTACATTGAGGGGTGTGGGCTGTATCAGAGTGTTACAGTGAGGGATGTGGGGTATATCAGAGTGTTACAGTGAGGGGTGTGGGGTATATTACAGTGTTACAGTGAGTGGTGTGGTGTATATCAGTGTTGCAGTGAGGGGTGTGGGATATATCAGAGTGTTACATTGAGGGGTGTGGTGTATATCAGAGTGTTACAGTGAGGGGTGTGGGGTATATCAGAGTGTTACAGTGAAGGGTGTGGAATATATCAGAGTGTAACAGTGAAGTGTGTGGGATATATTAGAGTGTTACAGTGATCGATGTGGGGTCTATCAGTGTGTTACAGTGAGGGGTGTGGGGTATATCAGAGTGTTACAGTGAGGGGTGTGGGGTATATCAGAGTGTTACAGTGAGGGGTGTCGGATATATCAGAGTGTTACAGTGAAGGGTGTGTGAGATATCACAGTGTTACAGTGAGCGGTGTGGGGTATATCAGAGTGTTACAGTTAAGGGTGTGGGGTATATCAGTGTGTTACAGTGAGGGATATGGGGTATATCAGAGTGTTACAGTGAGGGGTGTGGGGTATATCACAGTGTTACAGTGAGTGGTGTGGTGTATATCAGTGTTGCAGTGAGGGGTGTGGGATATATCAGAGTGTTACATTGAGGGGTGTGGGCTATATCAGAGTGTTACAGTGAGGGATGTGGAGTATATCAGAGTGTTACAGTGAAGGGTGTGGTATATATTAGAGTGTTACAGTGAGGGGTGTGGGGTATATGAGAGTGTTACAGTGAAGGGTGTGGGATATATCAGAGTGTTACAGTGAAGGGTGTGGGATATATTAGAGTGTTACAGTGAGGGGTGTGAGGTATATCAGAGTGTTACAGTGATGGGTGTGGGGTATATCAGAGTGTTACAGTGAGGGGTGTCGGATATATCAGAGTGTTACAGTGAAGGGTTTGGGATATATCAGAGTGTTACAGTGAAGGTTGTGGGAGATATCAGAGTGCTACAGTGAGGGGTGTGGGGTATATCAGAGTGTTACATTTAAGGGTGTGGGATACGTCAGAGTGGTATAGTGAGGGGTGTGGGGTATATCAGTGTGTTACTAGTGAGGGGTGTGGGGTATATCACAGTGTTACAGTGAGTGGTGTGGTGTATATCAGTGTTACAGTGAGGGGTGTGGGATTTATCAGAGTGTTACATTGAGGGGTGTGGGCTGTATCAGAGTGTTACAGTGAGGGATGTGGGGTATATCAGAGTGTTACAGTGAGGGGTGTGGGGTATATCACAGTGTTACAGTGAGTTGTGTGGTGTATATCAGTGTTGCAGTGAGGGGTGTGGGATATATCAGAGTGTTACATTGAGGGGTGTGGTTTATATCAGAGTGTTACAGTGAGGGGTGTGGGGTATATCAGAGTGTTACAGTGAAGGGTGTGGAATATATCAGAGTGTAACAATGAAGTGTGTGGGATATATTAGAGTGTTACAGTGAGCGATGTGGTGTATATCAGTGTGTGACAGTGAGGGGTGTGGGGTATATCAGAGTGTTACAGTGAGGGGTGTGGGGTATATCAGAGTGTTACAGTGAGGGGTGTCGGATATATCAGAGTGTTACAGTGAAGGGTGTGGGAGATATCAGAGTGTTACAGTGAGCGGTGTGGGGTATATCAGAGTGTTACAGTTAAGGGTGTGGGGTATATCAGAGTGTTACAGTGAGGGGTGTGGGGTATATCAGGGTGCTACAGTGAGAGGTGTGGGGTATATGAGTATATTACAGTAAGGGATTTTGGGTATATCAGAGGGTTACATTGAGGGGTGTGGGGTATATCAGAGTGTTACAGTGAGGGGTGTTGGGTATATCAGAGTGTTACAGCGATTGGTGTGGGATATATCAGAGTGTTACTGTGAGGGGTGTGGGATATGTCAGAGTGTTACTGTCAGGTGTGTGGTGTATTTCAGAGTGTTACGGTGAGGGGTGTTTGCTATATGAGTTTTACAGTGAGGGGTGTGTGCTATATCAGAGTGTTACATTGAGGGGTGCGTGGTATATCAGAGTGTTACAGTGAGGTGTGTGCAGTATATCATGTTACAGTGAGGGATGTGGGGTATATCAGAGTGTTACAGTGAGGGGTGTCGGGTATATCACAGTGTTACAGTGAGTGGTGTGGTGTATATCAGTGTTGCAGTGAGGGGTGTGGGATATATCAGAGTGTTACAGTGAGGGGTGTGGTGTATATCAGAGTGTTACAGTGAGGGGTGTGGGGTATATCAAGGTGTTACAGTGAGGAGTGTGGGGTATGTCAGAATGTTACAGTGAGAGTTTGTGGGATATATCAGTGTGTTACATTGAGTGGTGTCGGGTATATCAATGTGTTACAATGAGGGGTGTGGGATATATCAGAGTGTTACATTGAGTGGTGTCGGGTATATAAGTGTGTTACAGTGAGGGGTGTGGGATATATCAGAGTGTTACATTGAGTAGTGTCAGGTATATCAGTGTGTTACAGTGAGGGGTGTGGGATATATCAGAGTGTTACGTGAAAGGGTGTCGGGTATATCAGTGTGTTACAGTGAGGGGTGTGGGATATACCAGAGTGTTACAGTGAGGGTTGTGGGGTATATCAGTGTGTTACAGTGAGGGGTGTGGGGTATATCACAGTGTTACAGTGAGTGGTGTGGTATATATCAGTGTAACAGTGAGGGGTGTGGGATTTATCAGAGTGTTACATTGAGGGGTGTGGGCTATATCAGAGTGTTACAGTGAGGGATGTGGGGTATATCAGAGTGTTACAGTGAGGGGTGTGGGGTATATCACAGTGTTACAGCGAGTGGTGTGGTGTATATCAGTGTTGCAGTGAGGGGTGTGGGATATATCAGAGTGTTACATTGAGTGGTTTGGGCTATATCAGAGTGTTACAGAGAGGGATGTGGGGTATATCAGAGTGTTACAGTGAAGGGTGTGGGATATATCAGAGTGTTATAGTGAGGGGTGTGGGGTATATCAGAATGTTACGGAGAGGGGTGTGGGGTATATCATTGTTACAATGTGGGGTGTGGGATTTATCAGTGTGTTACAGTGAGGGGTGTGGGATATATCAGAGTGTTACAGTGAGGGGTGTCGGGTATATTAGTGTGTTACAGTGAGGGGTGTGGAATATATCAGTTTTTTACAGTGAGGGGTGTGGGATATATCAGAGTGTTACAGTGAGGGGTGTGGGGTATATCAAGGTGTTACAGTGAGGGGTGTGGGGTATGTCAGAATGTTACAGTGAGAGGTTGTGGGATCTATCAGTGTGTTGCATTGAGTGGTGTCGGGTATATCAGTGTGTTACAGTGAGGGGTGTGGGATATATCAGAGTGTTACATTGAGTGGTGTCGGGTATATCAGTGTGTTACAGTGAGGGGTGTGGGATATATCAGAGTGTTACATTGAGTGGTGTCAGGTATTTCATTGTGTCACAGTGAGGGGTGTGGGATATATCAGAGTGTTACATTGAAGGGTGTCCGGTATATCAGTGTGTTACAGTGAGGGGTGTGGGATATACCAGAGTGTTACAGTGAGGGTTGTGGGGTATATCAGAGTGTTACAGTGAGGGGTGTGGGGTATATCAGTGTTACAGTGAAGGTTGTGGGATCTATCAGAGTGTTACATTGAGGGCTGTGGGCTATATCAGTGTGTTACAGTGAGGGATATGGGGTATATCAGAATGTTACAGTGAGGGGTGTGGGGTATATCACAGTGTTACAGTGAGTGGTGTGGTGTATATCAGTGTTGCAGTGAGGGGTGTGGGATATATCAGAGTGTTACATTGAGGGGTGTGGGGTATATCAGAGTGTTACAGTGAAGGGTGTGGGTTATATTAGAGTGTTACAGTGAGGGGTGTGGGGTATATCAGAGTGTTACAGTGAAGGGTGCGGGATATATCAGAGTGTTACAGTGAGGGGTGTGGGGTATATTAGAGTGTTACAGTGAGGGGTGTCGGATATATCAGAGTGTTACAGTGAGGGGTGTGGGATATATCAGAGTGCTTCAGTGAGGGGTGTGGGGTATATCAGAGTGTTACAGTTAAGGGTGTGGGATACGTCAGAGTGTTACAGTGATGGGTGTGGGGTATATCAGAGTGTTACAGTGAGGGGTGTCGGATATATCAGAGTGTTACAGTGAAGGGTGTGGGATATATCAGAGTGGCACAGTGAGGGGTGTGGGGTATATCAGTGTGTTACTAGTGAGGGGTGTGGGGTATATCACAGTGTTACAGTGAGTGGTGTGGTGTATATCAGCGTTACAGTGAGGGGTGTGGGATTTATCAGAGTTTTACATTGAGGGGTCTGGGCTGTATCAGAGTGTTACAGTGAGGGATGTGGGGTATATCAGAGTGTTACAGTGAGCGGTGTGGGGTATATCACAGTGTTACAGTGAGTGGTGTAGTGTATATCAGTGTTGCAGTGAGGGGTGTGGGATATATCAGAGTGTTACATTGAGGGGTGTGGTGTATATCAGAGTGTTACAGTGAGGGGTGTGGGGTATATCAGAGTGTTACAGTGAAGGGTGTGGAATATATCAGAGTGTAACAGTGAAGTGTGTGGGATATATTAGAGTGTTACAGTGAGCGATGTGGGGTATATCAGTGTGTTACAGTGAGGGGTGTGGGGTATATCAGAGTGTTACAGTGAGGGGTGTGGTGTATATCAGAGTGTTACAGTGAGGGGTGTCGGATATATCAGAGTGTTACAGTGAAGGGTGTGGGAGATATCAGAGTGTTACAGTGAGCGGTGTGGGGTATATCAGAGTGTTACAGTTAAGGGTGTGGGGTATATCAGAGTGTTACAGTGAGGGGTGTGGGGTATATCAGGGTGTTACAGTGAGAGGTGTGGGGTATATGAGTATATTACAGTAAGGGATTTTGGGTATATCAGAGGGTTACATTGAGGGGTGTGGGGTATATCAGAGTGTTACAGTGAGGGGTGTTGGGTATATCAGAGTGTTACAGCGATTGGTGTGGGATATATCAGAGTGTTACTGTGAGGGGTGTGGGATATGTCAGAGTGTTACTGTCAGGTGTGTGGTGTATATCAGAGTGTTACAGTGAGGGGTGTTTGCTATATGAGTGTTACAGTGAGGGGTGTGTGCTATTTCAGAGTGTTACATTGAGGGGTGCGTGGTATATCAGAGTGTTACAGTGAGGTGTGTGCAGTATATCATGTTACAGTGAGGGGTGTGGGGTATAACAGAGTGGTACAGTGAGGGGTGCGGGGTATATCAGAGTGTTGCAGTGAGGGGTGTGGGGTATATCAGAGTGTTATAGTGAGGGGTGTGTGGTATATCAGAATGTTACAGTGAGGGGTGTGGGGTATATCAGTGTTACAGTGAGGGGTGTGGGATGTATCAGTGTGTTACAGTGAAGGGTGTGGGATATATCACTGTGTTACAGTGAGTGGTGTGGGATATATCAGAGTGTTACAGTGAGGGGTGTCGGGTATATTAGTGTGTTACAGTGAGGGGTGTGGAATATATCATTGTTTTACAGTGAGGGGTGTGGGATATATCAGAGTGTTACATTGAAGGGTGTCGGGTATATCAGTGTGTTACAGTGAGGGGTGTGGGATATACCAGAGTGTTACAGTGAGGGTTGTGGGTTATATCGGAGTGTTACAGTGAGGGGTGTGGGGTATATCAGAGCGTTACAGTGAGGTGTGTGGGGTATATTTGTGTGTTACAGTGAGGGGTGTGGGGTATATCAGAGTGTTACAGTGAGGGATGTGGGGTCTATCAGAGTGTTACAGTGAGGGGTGTGGGGTATATCACAGTGTTACAGTGAGTGGTGTGGTGTATATCAGTGTTGCAGTGAGGGGTGTGGGATATATCAGAGTGTTACATTGAGGGTTGTGGGCTATATCAGAGTGTTACAGTGAGGGATGTGGGGTATATCAGAGTGTTACAGTGAAGGGTGTGGGATATATCAGAGTGTTACAGTGAGGGATGTGGGGTATATCAGAGTGTTACAGTGAGGGGTGTGGGGTATATCACAGTGTTACAGTGAGTGGTGTGGTGTATATCAGTGTTGCAGTGAGGGGTGTGGGATATATCAGAGTGTTACATTGAGGGGTGTGGGCTATATCAGAGTGTTACAGTGAGGGATGTGGGGTATATCAGAGTGTTACAGTGAAGGGTGTGGGATATATTAGAGTGTTGCAGTGAGGGGTGTGGGGTATATCAGAGTGTTACAGTGAGGGGTGTGGGGTATATCAGAGTGTTACAGTGAGGGGTGTGGGGTATATCAGAGTGTTACAGTGAGGGGTGTGGGGTATATCACAGTGTTACAGTGAGTGGTGTGGTGTATATCAGTGTTGCAGTGAGGGGTGTGGGATATATCAGAGTGTTACAGTGAGGGATGTGGGGTATATCAGAGTGTTACAGTGAAGGGTGTGGGATATATCAGAGTGTTACAGTGAAGGGTGTGGTATATATTAGAGTGTTACAGTGAGGGGTGTGGGGTATATCAGAGTGTTACAGTGAGGGGTGTCGGATATATCAGAGTGTTACAGTGAAGGGTGTGGGAGATATCAGAGTGTTACAGTGAAGGGTGTTGGAGATATCAGAGTGTTACAGTGAGGGGTGTGGGGTATATCAGAGTGTTACAGTTAAGGGTGTGGGGTATATCAGAGTGTTACAGTGAGTGGTGTGGTGTATATCAGTGTTACAGTGAGGGGTGTGGGATTTATCAGAGTGTTACAGTGAGGGGTGTGGGGTATATCAGTGTGTTACTAGTGAGGGGTGTGGGGTATATCACAGTGTTACAGTGAGTGGTGTGGTGTATAGCAGTGTTTCAGTGAGGGGTGTGGGATTTATCAGAGTGTTACATTGAGGGGTGTGGGCTGTATCAGAGTGTTACAGTGAGGGATGTGGTGTATATCAGAGTGTTACAGTGAGGGGTGTGGGATATATCACAGTGTTACAGTGAGTGGTGTGGTGTATATCAGTGTTGCAGTGAGGGGTGTGGGATATATCAGAGTGTTACACTGAGGAGTGTGGGCTATATCAGAGTGTTACAGTGAGGGGTGTGGGGTATATCAGAGTGTTACAGTGAAGGGTGTGGGATATATCAGAGTGTTACAGTGAAGGGTGTGGGATATATTAGAGTGTTACAGGGAGTGATGTGGGGTATATCAGTGTGTTACAGTGAGGGGTGTGGGGTATATCAGAGTGTTACAGTGAGGGGTGTGGGGTATATCTGGGTGTTACAGTGAGAGGTGTGGGGTATATGAGTCTATTACAGTAAGGGGTTTTGGGTATATCAGAGGGTTACATTGAGGGGTGTGGGGTATATCAGAGTGTTACAGTGAGGGGTGTTGGGTATATCAGAGTGTTACAGCGATTGGTGTGGGATATATCAGAGTGTTACAGTCAGGTGTGTGGTGTTTATCAGAGTGTTACCGTGAGGGGTGTGGGATATGTCAGAGTGTTACTGTCAGGTGTGTGGTTTATATCAGAGTGTTACAGTGAGGGGTGTTTGCTGTATGAGTGTTACAGTGAGGAGTGTGTGCTATATCAGAGTGTTACATTGAGGGGTGCGTGGTATATCAGAGTGTTACAGTGAGGTGTGTGCAGTATTTCATATTACAGTGAGGGGTGTGGGGTATATCAGAGTGTTACAGTGAGGGGTGCGGGATATATCAGAGTGTTACAGTGAGTGGTGTGGGGTATATCAGAGTGTTATAGTGAGGGGTGTGGGGTATATCAGAATGTTACAGTGAGGGGTGTGGGGTATATCAGTGTGACAGTGAGGGGTGTGGAATGTATCAGTGTGTTACAGTGAGGTGTGTGGGATATATCACTGTGTTACAGTGAGGGGTGTGGGATATATCAGAGTCTTACAGTGAGGGGTGTCGGGTATATTAGTGTGTTACAGTGAGGGGTGTGGAATATATCAGTGTTTTACAGTGAGGGGTGTGGGATATATCAGAGTGTTACAGTGAGGGGTGTGGGGTATATCAGAGTGTTACAGTGAGGTGTGTGGGGTATATCAGAGTGTTACATTGAGTGGTGACAGGTATATCAGTGCGTTACAGTGAGGGGTGTAGGATATATCAGAGTGTTACATTGAGTGTTGTCGGGTATATCAGTGTGTTACGGTGAGGGGTGTGGGTGATATCACAGTGTTACAGTGAGTGGTGTGATGTATATCAGTGTTACAGTGAGGGGTGTGGGATATATCAGAGTGTTACATTGAGGGGTGTGGGGAATATCAGAGTGTTACAGTGAGGGATGTGGGGTATATCAGAGTGTTACAGTGAGGGGTGTGGGGTATATCCGAGTGTTACAGTGAGGGGTGTGGGGTATATCAGAGTGTTACAGTGAAGGGTGTGGGAGATATCAGAGTGTTACAGTGAGGGGTGTGGGGTATATCAGAGTGTTACAGTTAAGGGTGTGGGGTATATCAGAGTGTTACAGTGAGGGCTGTGAGGTATATCAGGGTGTTACAGTGAGGGGTGTGGGGTATATCAGGGTGTTACAGTGAGAGATGTGAGGTATATGAGTCTATTACAGTAAGGGGTTTAGGGTATATCAGAGGGTTACAGTGAGGGGTGTGGGGTATATCAGAGTGTTACAGTGAGGGGTGTGGGGTATATCAGAGTGTTACAGTGAAGGGTGTGGGATATATCAGAGTGTTACAGTGAAGGGTGTGGGATATATTAGAGTGTTACAGGGAGTGATGTGGGGTATATCAGTGTGTTACAGTGAGGGGTGTGGGGTATATCAGAGTGTTACAGTGAGGGGTGTGGGGTATATCAGAGTGTTACAGTGAGGGGTGTCGGATATATCAGAGTGTTACAGTGAAGGGTGTGGGAGATATCAGAGTGTTACAGTGAGGGGTGTGGGGTATATCAGAGTGTTACAGTTAAGGGTGTGGGGTATATCAGAGTGTTACAGTGAGGGGTGTGGGGTATATCTGGGTGTTACAGTGAGAGGTGTGGGGTATATGAGTTTATTACAGTAAGGGGTTTTGGGTATATCAGAGGGTTACATTGAGGGGTGTGGGGTATATCAGAGTGTTACAGTGAGGGGTGTTGGGTATATCAGAGTGTTACAGCGATTGGTGTGGGATATATCAGAGTGTTACAGTCAGGTGTGTGGTGTATATCAGAGTGTTACCGTGAGGGGTGTGGGATATGTCAGAGTGTTACTGTCAGGTGTGTGGTTTATATCAGAGTGTTACAGTGAGGGGTGTTTGCTATATGAGTGTTACAGTGAGGGGTGTGTGCTATATCAGAGTGTTACATTGAGGGGTGCGTGGTATATCAAAGTGTTACAGTGAGGTGTGTGCAGTATATCATATTACAGTGAGGGGTGTGGGGTATATCAGAGTGTTACAGTGAGGGGTGCGGGGTATATCAGAGTGTTACAGTGAGGGGTGTGGGGTATATCAGAGTGTTATAGTGAGGGGTGTGGGGTATATCAGAATGTTACAGTGAGGGGTGTGGGGTATATCAGTGTGACAGTGAGGGGTGTGGAATGTATCAGTGTGTTACAGTGAGGGGTGTGGGATATATCACTGTGTTACAGTGAGGGGTGTGGGATATATCAGAGTGTTACAGTGAGGGGTGTTGGGTATATTAGTGTGTTACAGTGAGGGGTGTGGAATATATCAGTGTTTTAAAGTGAGGGGTGTGGGATATATCAGAGTGTTACAGTGAGGGGTGTGGGGTATATCAGAGTGTTACAGTGAGGGGTGTGGGGTATATCAGTGTTACAGTGAGGGGTGTGGGGTATATCAGAGTGTTACATTGAGGGTTGTGGGCTATATCAGAGTGTTACAGTGAGGGATGTGGGGTATATCAGAGTGTTACAGTGAGGGGTGTGGGGTATATCACAGTGTTACAGTGAGGGGTGTGGGCTATATCAGAGTGTTACAGTGAGGGGTGTGGGATATATCAGAGTGTTACATTGAGGGGTGTGGGCTATATCAGAGTGTTACAGTGAGGGATGTGGGGTATATCAGAGTGTTACAGTGAAGGGTGTGGGATATATTAGAGTGTTACAGTGAGGGGTGTGGGGTATATCAGAGTGTTACAGTGAAGGGTGTGGTATATATTAGAGTGTTACAGTGAGGGGTGTGGGGTATATCAGAGTGTTACAGTGAGGGGTGTGGGGTATATCAGAGTGTTACTGTGAGGGGTGTCGGATATATCAGAGTGTTACAGTGAAGGGTGTGGGAGATATCAGAGTGTTACAGTGAAGGGTGTGGGAGATATCAGAGTGTTACAGTGAGGGGTGTGGGGTATATCAGAGTGTTACAGTTAAGGGTGTGGGGTATATCAGAGTGTTACAGTGAGGGGTGTGGTGTATATCAGTGTTTCAGTGAGGGGTGTGGGATTTATCAGAGTGTTACATTGAGGGGTGTGGGCTGTATCAGAGTGTTACAGTGAGGGATGTGGGGTATATCAGAGTGTTACAGTGAGGGGTGTGGGGTATATCACAGTGTTACAGTGAGTGGTGTGGTGTATATCAGTGTTGCAGTGAGGGGTGTGGGATATATCAGAGTGTTACACTGAGGGGTGTGGGCTATATCAGAGTGTTACAGTGAGTGGTGTGGGGTATATCAGAGTGTTACAGTGAAGGGTGTGGGATATATCAGAGTTTTACAGTGAAGGGTGTGGGATATATTAGAGTGTTACAGTGAGGGGTGTGGGGTATATCAGAGTGTTACAGTGAGGGGTGTGGGGTATATCAGAGTGTTACAGTGAGGGGTGTGGGGTATATCCGAGTGTTACAGTGAGGGGTGTGGGGTATATCAGAGTGTTACAGTGAAGGGTGTGGGAGATATCAGAGTGTTACAGTGAGGGGTGTGGGGTATATCAGAGTGTTACAGTTAAGGGTGTGGGGTATATCAGAGTGTTACAGTGAGGGGTGTGAGGTATATCAGGGTGTTACAGTGAGGGGTGTGGGGTATATCAGGGTGTTACAGTGAGGGGTGTGTGCTATATCAGACTGTTACATTGAGGGGTGCGTGGTATATCAGAGTGTTACAGTGAGGTGTGTGCAGTATATCATATTACAGTGAGGGGTGTGGGGTATATCAGAGTGTTACAGTGAGGGGTGCGGGGTATATCAGAGTGTTACAGTGAGGGGTGTGGGGTATATCAGAGTGTTATAGTGAGGGGTGTGGGGTATATCAGAATGTTACAGTGAGGGGTGTGGGGTATATCAGTGTTACAGTGAGGGGTGTGGAATGTATCAGTGTGTTACAGTGAGGGGTGTGGGATATATCACTGTGTTACAGTGAGGGGTGTGGGATTTATCAGAGTGTTACATTGAGGGGTGTGGGCTATATCAGAGTGTTACAGTGAGGGATGTGGGGTATATCACCGTGTTACAGTGAGTGGTGTGGTGTATATCAGTGTTTCAGTGAGGGGTGTGGGATTTATCAGATTGTTACATTGAGGGGTGTGGGCTGTATCAGAGTGTTACAGTGAGGGATGTGGGGTATATCAGAGTGTTACAGTGAGGGGTGTGGGGTATATCACAGTGTTACAGTGAGTGGTGTGGTGTATATCAGTGTTGCAGTGAGGGGTGTGGGATATATCAGAGTGTTACACTGAGGGGTGTGGGCTATATCAGAGTGTTACAGTGAGGGGTGTGGGGTATATCAGAGTGTTACAGTGAAGGGTGTGGGATATATCAGAGTGTTACAGTCAAGGGTGTGGGATATATTAGAGTGTTACAGGGAGTGATGTGGGGTATATCAGTGTGTTACAGTGAGGGGTGTGGGGTATATCAGAGTGTTACAGTGAGGGGTGTCGGATATATCAGAGTGTTACAGTGAAGGGTGTGGGAGATATCAGAGTGTTACAGTGAGGGGTGTGGGGTATATCAGAGTGTTACAGTTAAGGGTGTGGGGTATATCAGAGTGTTACAGTGAGGGGTGTGGGGTATATCTGGGTGTTTTAGTGAGAGGTGTGGGGTATATGAGTCTATTACAGTAAGGGGTTTTGGGTATATCAGAGAGTTACATTGAGGGGTGTGGGGTATATCAGAGTGTTACAGTGAGGGGTGTGGGGTATATCAGAGTGTTACAGTGAAGGGTGTGGGATATATCAGAGTGTTACAGTCAAGGGTGTGGGATATATTAGAGTGTTACAGGGAGTGATGTGGGGTATATCAGTGTGTTACAGTGAGGGGTGTGGGGTATATCAGAGTGTTACAGTGAGGGGTGTCGGATATATCAGAGTGTTACAGTGAAGGGTGTGGGAGATATCAGAGTGTTACAGTGAGGGGTGTGGGGTATATCAGAGTGTTACAGTTAAGGGTGTGGGGTATATCAGAGTGTTACAGTGAGGGGTGTGGGGTATATCTGGGTGTTTTAGTGAGAGGTGTGGGGTATATGAGTCTATTACAGTAAGGGGTTTTGGGTATATCAGAGAGTTACATTGAGGGGTGTGGGGTATATCAGAGTGTTACAGTGAGGGGAGTTGGGTATATCAGAGTGTTACAGCGATTGGTGTGGGATATATCAGAGTGTTACAGTCAGGTCTGTGGTGTATATCAGAGTGTTACCGTGAGGGGTGTGGGATATGTCAGAGTGTTACTGTCAGGTGTGTGGTTTATATCAGAGTGTTACAGTGAGGGGTGTTTGCTATATGAGTGTTACAGTGAGGGGTGTGGGGTATATCAGAGTGTTACAGAGAGGGGTGTGGGGTTTATCAGTGTGTTACAGTGACATGTGTGGTGTATATCAGAGTGTTACAGTGAGGGGTGTGGGATATATCATTGTTACAGTGAGGGGTGTGGGTATATCAGTTTGTTACAGTGAGGGGTGTGGGGTATATCACTGTGTTACAGTGAGGGGTGTGGGATATATCAGAGTGTTACAGTGAGGGGTATGGGGTATATCAGAATGTTACAGTGAGGGGTGTGGGGTATATCAGAGGGTTACAGTGAAGGGTGTGGGATATATCAGAGTGTTACAGTGAAGGGTGTGGGATATATTAGAGTGTTACAGTGAGCGATGAGGGGTATATCAGTGTGTTACAGTGAGGGGTGTGGGGTATATCAGAGTGTTACAGTGAGGGGTGTGGGGTATATCAGAGTGTTACAGTGAGGGGTGTCGGATATATCAGAGTGTTACAGTGAAGGGTGTGGGAGATATCAGAGTGTTACAGTGAGGGGTGTGGGGTATATCAGAGTGTTACAGTTAAGGGTGTGGGGTATATCAGAGTGTTACAGTGAGGGGTGTGGGGTATATCAGTGTGTTACAGTGAGGGCTGTGGGGTATATCAGAGTGTTACAGTAAGGGGTGTGGTTTGTGACAGTGTGTTACAGTGAGGGGTGTGTGGTATATCAGTGTTACAGTGAGGGGTGTGGGTTATATCAGAGAGTTACAGTGAGGTATGTGGGGTACATCAGAGTGTTACAGTGAGGGGTGTGTGGTATATCAGAGTGTTACAGTGAGGGATGTGGGGTATATCACCGTGTTACAGTGAGTGGTGTGGTGTATATCAGTGTTTCAGTGAGGGGTGTGGGATTTATCAGATTGTTACATTGAGGGGTGTGGGCTGTATCAGAGTGTTACAGTGAGGGATGTGGGGTATATCAGAGTGTTACAGTGAGGGGTGTGGGGTATATCACAGTGTTACAGTGAGTGGTGTGGTGTATATCAGTGTTGCAGTGAGGGGTGTGGGATATATCAGAGTGTTACACTGAGGGGTGTGGGCTATATCAGAGTGTTACAGTGAGGGGTGTGGGGTATATCAGAGTGTTACAGTGAAGGGTGTGGGATATATCAGAGTGTTACAGTCAAGGGTGTGGGATATATTAGAGTGTTACAGGGAGTGATGTGGGGTATATCAGTGTGTTACAGTGAGGGGTGTGGGGTATATCAGAGTGTTACAGTGAGGGGTGTGGGGTATATCAGAGTGTTACAGTGAGGGGTGTCGGATATATCAGAGTGTTACAGTGAAGGGTGTGGGAGATATCAGAGTGTTACAGTGAGGGGTGTGGGGTATATCAGAGTGTTACAGTTAAGGGTGTGGGGTATATCAGAGTGTTACAGTGAGGGGTGTGGGGTATATCTGGGTGTTTTAGTGAGAGGTGTGGGGTATATGAGTCTATTACAGTAAGGGGTTTTGGGTATATCAGAGGGTTACATTGAGGGGTGTGGGGTATATCAGAGTGTTACAGTGAGGGGAGTTGGGTATATCAGAGTGTTACAGCGATTGGTGTGGGATATATCAGAGTGTTACAGTCAGGTCTGTGGTGTATATCAGAGTGTTACCGTGAGGGGTGTGGGATATGTCAGAGTGTTACTGTCAGGTGTGTGGTTTATATCAGAGTGTTACAGTGAGGGGTGTTTGCTATATGAGTGTTACAGTGAGGGGTGTGGGGTATATCAGAGTGTTACAGAGAGGGGTGTGGGGTTTATCAGTGTGTTACAGTGACATGTGTGGTGTATATCAGAGTGTTACAGTGAGGGGTGTGGGATATATCATTGTTACAGTGAGGGGTGTGGGTATATCAGTTTGTTACAGTGAGGGGCGTGGGGTATATCACTGTGTTACAGTGAGGGGTGTGGGATATATCAGAGTGTTACAGTGAGGGGTATGGGGTATATCAGAATGTTACAGTGAGGGGTGTGGGGTATATCAGAGGGTTACAGTGAAGGGTGTGGGATATATCAGAGTGTTACAGTGAAGGGTGTGGGATATATTAGAGTGTTACAGTGAGCGATGTGGGGTATATCAGTGTGTTACAGTGAGGGGTGTGGGGTATATCAGAGTGTTACAGTGAGGGGTGTGGGGTATATCAGAGTGTTACAGTGAGGGGTGTCGGATATATCAGAGTGTTACAGTGAAGGGTGTGGGAGATATCAGAGTGTTACAGTGAGGGGTGTGGGGTATATCAGAGTCTTACAGTTAAGGGTGTGGGGTATATCAGAGTGTTACAGTGAGGGGTGTGGGGTATATCAGTGTGTTACAGTGAGGGCTGTGGGGTATATCAGAGTGTTACAGTAAGGGGTGTGGTTTGTGACAGTGTGTTACAGTGAGGGGTGTGTGGTATATCAGTGTTACAGTGAGGGGTGTGGGTTATATCAGAGAGTTACAGTGAGGTATGTGGGGTACATCAGAGTGTTACAGTGAGGGGTGTGGGGTATATCAGAGTGTTACAGAGAGGGGTGTGGGGTTTATCAGTGTGTTACAGTGACTTGTGTGGTGTATATCAGAGTGTTACAGTGAGGGGTGTGGGATATATCATTGTTACAGTGAGGGGTGTGGGTATATCAGTTTGTTACAGTGAGGTGTGTGGGGTATATCAGAATGTTCAGTGAAGGGTGTGGGGTATATCAGAGTGTTACAGTGAGGTGTGTGGGGTATATCAGAGTGTTATTGTGAGGGGTGTGCGGCATATCAGAGTGTTACAGTGGGGGGTGTGGGGTATATCACTGTGTTACAGTGAGGGGTGTGGGATATATCAGAGTGTTACAGTGAGGGGTGTCGGATATATCAGAGTGTTACAGTGAAGGGTGTGGGAGATATCAGAGTGTTACAGTGAGGGGTGTGGGGTATATCAGAGTGTTACAGTTAAGGGTGTGGGGTATATCAGAGTGTTACAGTGAGGGGTGTGGGGTATATCAGTGTGTTACAGTGAGGGCTGTGGGGTATATCAGAGTGTTACACTAAGGGGTGTGGTTTGTGACAGTGTGTTACAGTGAGGGGTGTGTGGTATATCAGTGTTACAGTGAGGGGTGTGGGTTATATCAGAGAGTTACAGTGAGGTATGTGGGGTACATCAGAGTGTTACAGTGAGGGGTGTGGGGTATATCAGAGTGTTACAGAGAGGGGTGTGGGGTTTATCAGTGTGTTACAGTGACTTGTGTGGTGTATATCAGAGTGTTACAGTGAGGGGTGTGGGATATATCATTGTTACAGTGAGGGGTGTGGGTATATCAGTTTGTTACAGTGAGGTGTGTGGGGTATATCAGAATGTTACAGTGAAGGGTGTGGGGTATATCAGAGTGTTACAGTGAGGTGTGTGGGGTATATCAGAGTGTTATTGTGAGTGGTGTGCGGCATTTCAGAGTGTTACAGTGGGGGGTGTGGGGTATATCACTGTGTTACAGTGAGGGGTGTGGGATATATCAGAGTGTTACAGTGAGGGTTATGGGGTATATCAGAATGTTACAGTGAGGGTTGTGGAATATATCAGTGTTTTACAGTGAGGGGTGTGGGATATATCAGAGTGTTACAGTGAGGGGTGTGGGGTATATCAGAGTGTTACAGTGAGGTGTGTGGGGTATATCAGAGTGTTACATTGAGTGGTGACGGGTATATCAGTGTGTTTCAGTGAGGGGTGTAGGATATATCAGAGTGTTACATTGAGTGTTGTCGGGTATATCAGTGTGTTACGGTGAGGGGTGTGGGTGATATCACAGTGTTACAGTGAGTGGTGTGATGTATATCAGTGTTACAGTGAGGGGTGTGGGATATATCAGAGTGTTACATTGAGGGGTGTGGGGTATATCAGAGTGTTACAGTGAGGGATGTGGGGTATATCAGAGTGTTACAGTGAGGGGTGTGGTGTATATCCGAGTGTTACAGTGAGGGGTGTGGGGTATATCAGAGTGTTACAGTGAAGGGTGTGGGAGATATCAGAGTGTTACAGTGAGGGGTGTGGGGTATATCAGAGTGTTACAGTTAAGGGTGTGGGGTATATCAAAGTGTTACAGTGAGGGCTGTGAGGTATATCAGGGTGTTACAGTGAGGGGTGTGGGGTATATCAGGGTGTTACAGTGAGAGGTGTGAGGTATATGTGTCTATTACAGTAAGGGGTTTTGGGTATATCAGAGGGTTACAGTGAGGGGTGTGGGGTATATCAGAGTGTTACAGTGAGGGGTGTTGGGTATATCAGAGTGTTACAGCGATTGGTGTGGGATATATCAGAGTGTTACATTCAGGTGTGTGGTGTATATCAGAGTGTTACAGTGAGGGGTGTGGGGTATATCAGAGTGTTACAGTGAAGGGTGTGGGATATATCAGAGTGTTACAGTGAAGGGTGTGGGATATATTAGAGTGGTACAGGGAGTGATGTGGGGTATATCAGTGTGTTACAGTGAGGGGTGTGGGATATATCAGAGTGTTACAGTGAGGGGTGTGGGGTATATCAGAGTGTTACAGTGAGGGGTGTCGGATATATCAGAGTGTTACAGTGAAGGGTGTGGGAGATATCAGAGGGTTACAGTGAGGGTTGTGGGGTATATCAGAGTGTTACAGTTAAGGGTGTGGGGTATATCAGAGTGTTACAGTGAGGGGTGTGGGGTATATCTGGGTGTTACAGTGAGAGGTGTGGGGTATATGAGTCTATTACAGTAAGGGGTTTTGGGTATATCAGAGGGTTACATTGAGGGGTGTGGGGTATATCAGAGTGTTACAGTGAGGGGTGTTGGGTATATCAGAGTGTTACAGCGATTGGTGTGGGATATATCAGAGTGTTACAGTCAGGTGTGTGGCGTATATCAGAGTGTTACCGTGAGCGGTGTGGGATATGTCAGAGTGTTACTGTCAGGTGTGTGGTTTATATCAGAGTGTTACAGTGAGGGGTGTTTGCTATATGAGTGTTACAGTGAGGGGTGTGTGCTATATCAGAGTGTTACAGTGAGGGGTGTTTGCTATATGAGTGTTACAGTGAGGGGTGTGTGCTATATCAGAGTGTTACAGTGAGGGGTGTTTGCTATATGAGTGTTACAGTGAGGGGTGTGTGCTATTTCAGAGTGTTGCATTGAGGGGTGCGTGGTATATCAGAGTGTTACAGTGAGGTGTGTGCAGTATATCATATTACAGTGAGGGGTGTGGGGTATATCAGAGTGTTACAGTGACGGGTGCGGGGTATATCAGAGTGTTACAGTGAGGGGTGTGGGGTATATCATAGTGTTATAGTGA
Source organism: Isurus oxyrinchus (assembly GCA_026770705.1). Classification (NCBI taxonomy): domain Eukaryota; kingdom Metazoa; phylum Chordata; class Chondrichthyes; order Lamniformes; family Lamnidae; genus Isurus; species Isurus oxyrinchus. The sequence goes on from JANJGN010000828.1 coordinate 59,568, forward strand.
GGGGTGTGGGGTATATCAGAATGTTACAGTGAGGGGTGTGGGGTATATCAGTGTGACAGTGAGGGGTGTGGAATGTATCAGTGTGTTACAGTGAGGGGTGTGGGATATATCACTGTGTTACAGTGAGGGGTGTGCGGTATATCAGAGTGTAACAGTGAGGGGTGTGGGGTATATCAGAGTGTTGCAGTGAAGGGTGTGGGATATATCAGAGTGTTACAGTGAAGGGTGTGGGATATATTAGAGTGTTACAGGGAGTGATGTGGGGTATATCAGTGTGTTACAGTGAGGGGTGTGGGGTATATCAGAGTGTTACAGTGAGGGGTGTGGGGTATATCAGAGTGTTACAGTGAGGGGTGTCGGATATATCAGAGTGTTACAGTGAAGGGTGTGGGAGATATCAGAGTGTTACCGTGAGGGGTGTGGGGTATATCAGAGTGTTACAGTTAAGGGTGTGGGGTATATCAGAGTGTTACAGTGAGGGGTGTGGGGTATATCTGGGTGTTTTATTGAGAGGTGTGGGGTATATGAGTCTATTACAGTAAGGGGTTTTGGGTATATCAGAGGGTTACATTGAGGGGTGTGGGGTATATCAGAGTGTTACAGTGAGGGGTGTTGGGTATATCAGAGTGTTACAGCGATTGGTGTGGGATATATCAGAGTGTTACAGTCAGGTCTGTGGTGTATATCAGAGTGTTACCGTGAGGGGTGTGGGATATGTCAGAGTGTTACTGTCAGGTGTGTGGTTTATATCAGAGTGTTACAGTGAGGGGTGTTTGCTATATGAGTGTTACAGTGAGGGGTGTGTGCTATATCAGAGTGTTACATTGAGGGTTGCGTGGTATATCAGAGTGTTACAGTGAGGTGTGTGCAGTATATCATATTACAGTGAGGGGTGTGGGGTATATCAGAGTGTTACAGTGAGGGGTGCGGGGTATATCAGAGTGTTACAGTGAGGGGTGTGGAATGTATCAGTGTGTTACAGTGAGGGGTCCGGGGTATATCAGAGTGTTATAGTGAGGGGTGTGGGGTATATCAGAATGTTACAGTGAGGGGTGTGGGGTATATCAGTGTGACAGTGAGGGGTGTGGAATGTATCAGTGTGTTACAGTGAGGGGTGTGGGATATATCACTGTGTTACAATGAGGGGTGTGGGATATATCAGACTGTTACAGTGAGGGGTGTCGGGTATATTAGTGTGTTACAATGAGGGGTGTGGAATATATCAGTGTTTTACAGTGAGGGGTGTGGGATATATCAGAGTGTTACAGTGAGGGGTGTGGGGTATATCAGAGTGTTACAGTGAGGGGTGTGGGTTATATCAGAGAGTTACAGTGAGGTTTGTGGGGTACATCAGTGTTACAGTGAGGGGTGTGGGGTATATCAGAGTGTTACAGAGAGGGGTGTGGGGTTTATCAGTGTGTTACAGTGACTTGTGTGGTGTATATCAGAGTGTTACAGTGAGGGGTGTGGGATATATCATTGTTACAGTGAGGGGTGTGGGTATATCAGTTTGTTACAGTGAGGTGTGTGGGGTATATCAGAATGTTACAGTGAAGGCTGTGGGGTATATCAGAGTGTTACAGTGAGGTGTGTGGGGTATATCAGAGTGTTATTGTGAGGGGTGTGCGGCATATCAGAGTGTTACAGTGAGGGGTGTGGGGTATATCACTGTGTTACAGTGAGGGGTGTGGGATATATCAGAGTGTTACAGTGTGGGGTATGGGGTATATCAGAATGTTACAGTGAGGGGTGTGGGGTATATCAGAGGGTTACAGTAAAGGGTGTGGGATATATCAGAGTGTTACAGTGAAGGGTGTGGGATATATTAGAGTGTTACAGTGAGCGATGTGGGGTATATCAGTGTGTTACAGTGAGGGGTGTCGGATATATCAGAGTGTTACAGTGAAGGGTGTGGGAGATATCAGAGTGTTACAGTGAAGGGTGTGGGGTATATCAGAGTGTTACAGTTAAGGGTGTGGGGTATATCAGAGTGTTACAGTGAGGGGTGTGGGGTATATCAGTGTGTTACAGTGAGGGCTGTGGGGTATATCAGAGTGTTACAGTAAGGGGTGTGGTTTGTGACAGTATGTTACAGTGAGGGGTGTGTGGTATATCAGTGTTACAGTGAGGGGTGTGGGTTATATCAGAGAGTTACAGTGAGGTATGTGGGGTACATCAGAGTGTTACAGTGAGGGGTGTGGGGTATATCAGACTGTTACAGAGAGGGGTGTGGGGTTTATCAGTGTGTTACAGTGACTTGTGTGGTGTATATCAGAGTGTTACAGTGAGGGGTGTGGGATATATCATTGTTACAGTGAGGGGTGTGGGTATATCAGTTTGTTACAGTGAGGTGTGTGGGGTATATCAGAATGTTACAGTGAAGGGTGTGGGGTATATCAGAGTGTTACAGTGAGGTGTGTGGGGTATATCAGAGTGTTATTGTGAGGGGTGTGCGGCATATCAGAGTGTTACAGTGGGGGGTGTGGGGTATATCACTGTGTTACAGTGAGGGGTGTGGGATATATCAGAGTGTTACAGTGAGGGGTGTCGGATATATCAGAGTGTTACAGTGAAGGGTGTGGGAGATATCAGAGTGTTACAGTGAGGGGTGTGGGGTATATCAGAGTGTTACAGTTAAGGGTGTGGGGTATATCAGAGTGTTACAGTGAGGGGTGTGGGGTATATCAGTGTGTTACAGTGAGGGCTGTGGGGTATATCAGAGTGTTACAGTAAGGGGTGTGGTTTGTGACAGTGTGTTACAGTGAGGGGTGTGTGGTATATCAGTGTTACAGTGAGGGGTGTGGGTTATATCAGAGAGTTACAGTGAGGTATGTGGGGTACATCAGAGTGTTACAGTGAGGGGTGTGGGGTATATCAGAGTGTTACAGAGAGGGGTGTGGGGTTTATCAGTGTGTTACAGTGACTTGTGTGGTGTATATCAGAGTGTTACAGTGAGGGGTGTGGGATATATCATTGTTACAGTGAGGGGTGTGGGTATATCAGTTTGTTACAGTGAGGTGTGTGGGGTATATCAGAATGTTACAGTGAAGGGTGTGGGGTATATCAGAGTGTTACAGTGAGGTGTGTGGGGTATATCAGAGTGTTATTGTGAGGGGTGTGCGGCATATCAGAGTGTTACAGTGGGGGGTGTGGGGTATATCACTGTGTTACAGTGAGGGGTGTGGGATATGTCAGAGTGTTACTGTCAGGTGTGTGGTTTATATCAGAGTGTTACAGTGAGGGGTGTTTGCTATATGAGTGTTACAGTGAGGGGTGTGTGCTATATCAGAGTGTTACATTGAGGGGTGCGTGGTATATCAGAGTGTTACAGTGAGGTGTGTGGGGTATATCAGAGTGTTATTGTGAGTGGTGTGTGGCATATCAGAGTGTTACAGTGGGGGGTGTGGGGTATATCACTGTGTTACAGTGAGGGGCGTGGGATATATCAGAGTGTTACAGTGAGGGTTATGGTGTATATCAGAATGTTACAGTGAGGGGTGTGGAATATATCAGTGTTTTACAGTGAGGGGTGTGGGATATATCAGAGTGTTACAGTGAGGGGTGTGGGGTATATCAGAGTGTTACAGTGAGGTGTGTGGGGTATATCAGAGTGTTACATTGAGTGGTGACGGGTATATCAGTGTGTTACAGTGAGGGGTGTAGGATATATCAGAGTGTTACATTGAGTGTTGTCGGGTATATCAGTGTGTTACGTTGAGGGGTGTGGGTGATATCACAGTGTTACAGTGAGTGGTGTGATGTATATCAGTGTTACAGTGAGGGGTGTGGGATATATCAGAGTGTTACATTGAGGGGTGTGGGGTATATCAGAGTGTTACAGTGAGGGATGTGGGGTATATCAGAGTGTTACAGTGAGGGGTGTGGTGTATATCCGAGTGTTACAGTGAGGGGTGTGGGGTATATCAGAGTGTTACAGTGAAGGGTGTGGGAGATATCAGAGTGTTACAGTGAGGGGTGTGGGGTATATCAGAGTGTTACAGTTAAGGGTGTGGGGTATATCAAAGTGTTACAGTGAGGGCTGTGAGGTTTATCAGGGTGTTACAGTGAGGGGTGTGAGGTATATCAGGGTGTTACAGTGAGAGGTGTGAGGTATATGTGTCTATTACAGTAAGGGGTTTTGGGTATATCAGAGGGTTACAGTGAGGGGTGTGGGGTATATCAGAGTGTTACAGTGAGGTGTGTTGGGTATATCAGAGTGTTACAGCGATTGGTGTGGGATATATCAGAGTGTTACATTCAGGTGTGTGGTGTATATCAGAGTGTTACAGTGAGGGGTGTGGGGTATATCAGAGTGTTACAGTGAAGGGTGTGGGATATATCAGAGTGTTACAGTGAAGGGTGTGGGATATATTAGAGTGGTACAGGGAGTGATGTGGGGTATATCAGTGTGTTACAGTGAGGGGTGTGGGATATATCAGAGTGTTACAGTGAGGGGTGTGGGGTATATCAGAGTGTTACAGTGAGGGGTGTCGGATATATCAGAGTGTTACAGTGAAGGATGTGGGAGATATCAGAGTGTTACAGTGAGGGGTGTGGGGTATATCAGAGTGTTACAGTTAAGGGTGTGGGGTATATCAGAGTGTTACAGTGAGGGGTGTGGGGTATATCTGGGTGTTACAGTGAGAGGTGTGGGGTATATGAGTCTATTACAGTAAGGGGTTTTGGGTATATCAGAGGGTTACATTGAGGGGTGTGGGGTATATCAGAGTGTTACAGTGAGGGGTGTTGGGTATATCAGAGTGTTACAGCGATTGGTGTGGGATATATCAGAGTGTTACAGTCAGGTGTGTGGCGTATATCAGAGTGTTACCGTGAGCGGTGTGGGATATGTCAGAGTGTTACTGTCAGGTGTGTGGTTTATATCAGAGTGTTACAGTGAGGGGTGTTTGCTATATGAGTGTTACAGTGAGGGGTGTGTGCTATATCAGAGTGTTACAGTGAGGGGTGTTTGCTATATGAGTGTTACAGTGAGGGGTGTGTGCTATATCAGAGTGTTACAGTGAGGGGTGTTTGCTATATGAGTGTTACAGTGAGGGGTGTGTGCTATTTCAGAGTGTTACATTGAGGGGTGCGTGGTATATCAGAGTGTTACAGTGAGGTGTGTGCAGTATATCATATTACAGTGAGGGGTGTGGGGTATATCAGAGTGTTACAGTGAGGGGTGCGGGGTATATCAGAGTGTTACAGTGAGGGGTGTGGGGTATATCAGAGTGTTATAGTGAGGGGTGTGGGGTATATCAGAATGTTACAGTGAGGGGTGTGGGGTATATCAGTGTGACAGTGAGGGGTGTGGAATGTATCAGTGTGTTACAGTGAGGGGTGTGGGATATATCACTGTGTTACAGAGAGGGGTGTGGGGTATATCAGAGTGTTACAGTGAGGGGTGTGGGGTATATCAGAGTGTTACAGTGAAGGGTGTGGGATATATCAGAGTGTTACAGTGAAGGGTGTGGGATATATTAGAGTGTTACAGGGAGTGATGTGGGGTATATCAGTGTGTTACAGTGAGGGGTGTGGGGTATATCAGAGTGTTACAGTGAGGGGTGTGGGGTATATCAGAGTGTTACAGTGAGGGGTGTCGGATATATCAGAGTGTTACAGTGAAGGGTGTGGGAGATATCAGAGTGTTACAGTGAGGGGTGTGGGGTATATCAGAGTGTTACAGTTAAGGGTGTGGGGTATATCAGAGTGTTACAGTGAGGGGTGTGGGGTATATCTGGGTGTTTTAGTGAGAGGTGTGGGGTATATGAGTCTATTACAGTAAGGGGTTTTGGGTATATCAGAGGGTTACATTGAGGGGTGTGGGGTATATCAGAGTGTTACAGTGAGGGTGTTGGTTATATCAGAGTGTTACAGCGATTGGTGTGGGATATATCAGAGTGTTACAGTCAGGTCTGTGGTGTATATCAGAGTGTTACCGTGAGGGGTGTGGGATATGTCAGAGTGTTACTGTCAGGTGTGTGGTTTATATCAGAGTGTTACAGTGAGGGGTGTTTGCTATATGAGTGTTACAGTGAGGGGTGTGTGCTATATCAGAGTGTTACATTGAGGGGTGCGTGGTAGATCAGAGTGTTACAGTGAGGTGTGTGCAGTATATCATATTACAGTGAGGGGTGTGGGGTATATCAGAGTGTTACAGTGAGGGGTGCGAGGTATATCAGAGTGTTACAGTGAGGGGTGTGGAATGTATCAGTGTGTTACAGTGAGGGGTCCGGGGTATATCAGAGTGTTATAGTGAGGGGTGTGGGGTATATCAGAATGTTACAGTGAGGGGTGTGGGGTATATCAGTGTGACAGTGAGGGGTGTGGAATGTATCAGTGTGTTACAGTGAGGGGTGTGGGATATATCACTGTGTTACAGTGAGGGGTGTGGGATATATCAGAGTGTTACAGTGAGGGGTGTCGGGTATATTAGTGTGTTACAATGAGGGGTGTGGAATATATCAGTGTTTTACAGTGAGGGGTGTGGGATATATCAGAGTGTTACAGTGAGGGGTGTGGGGTATATCAGAGTGTTACAGTGAGGGGTGTGGGTTATATCAGAGAGTTACAGTGAGGTATGTGGGGTACATCAGTGTTACAGTGAGGGGTGTGGGGTATATCAGAGTGTTACAGAGAGGGGTGTGGGGTTTATCAGTGTGTTACTGTGACTTGTGTGGTGTATATCAGAGTGTTACAGTGAGGGGTGTGGGATATATCATTGTTACAGTGAGGGGTGTGGGTATATCAGTTTGTTACAGTGAGGTGTGTGGGGTATATCAGAATGTTACAGTGAAGGCTGTGGGGTATATCAGAGTGTTACAGTGAGGTGTGTGGGGTATATCAGAGTGTTATTGTGAGGGGTGTGCGGCATATCAGAGTGTTACAGTGAGGGGTGTGGGGTATATCACTGTGTTACAGTGAGGGGTGTGGGATATATCAGAGTGTTACAGTGTGGGGTATGGGGTATATCAGAATGTTACAGTGAGGGGTGTGGGGTATATCAGAGGGTTACATTGAGGGGTGTGGGGTATATCAGAGTGTTACAGTGAGGGGTGTCGGATATATCAGAGTGTTACAGTGAAGGGTGTGGGAGATATCAGAGTGTTACAGTGAGGGGTGTGGGGTATATCAGAGTGTTACAGTTAAGGGTGTGGGGTATATCAGAGTGTTACAGTGAGGGGTGTGGGGTATATCAGTGTGTTACAGTGAGGGCTGTGGGGTATATCAGAGTGTTACAGTAAGGGGTGTGGTTTGTGACAGTATGTTACAGTGAGGGGTGTGTGGTATATCAGTGTTACAGTGAGGGGTGTGGGTTATATCAGAGAGTTACAGTGAGGTATGTGGGGTACATCAGAGTGTTACATTAAGGGGTGTGGGGTATATCAGAGTGTTACAGAGAGGGGTGTGGGGTTTATCAGTGTGTTACAGTGACTTGTGTGGTGTATATCAGAGTGTTACAGTGAGGGGTGTGGGATATATCATTGTTACAGTGAGGGGTGTGGGTATATCAGTTTGTTACAGTGAGGTGTGTGGGGTACATCAGAATGTTACAGTGAAGGGTGTGGGGTATATCAGAGTGTTACAGTGAGGTGTGTGGGGTATATCAGAGTGTTATTGTGAGGGGTGTGCGGCATATCAGAGTGTTACAGTGGGGGGTGTGGGGTATATCACTGTGTTACAGTGAGGGGTGTGGGATATATCAGAGTGTTACAGTGAGGGGTGTCGGATATATCAGAGTGTTACAGTGAAGGGTGTGGGAGATATCAGAGTGTTACAGTGAGGGGTGTGGGGTATATCAGAGTGTTACAGTTAAGGGTGTGGGGTATATCAGAGTGTTACAGTGAGGGGTGTGGGGTATATCAGTGTGTTACAGTGAGGGCTGTGGTGTATATCAGAGTGTTACAGTAAGGGGTGTGGTTTGTGACAGTGTGTTACAGTGAGGGGTGTGTGGTATATCAGTGTTACAGTGAGGGGTGTGGGTTATATCAGAGAGTTACAGTGATGTATGTGGGGTACATCAGAGTGTTACAGTGAGGGGTGTGGGGTATATCAGAGTGTTACAGAGAGGTGTGTGGGGTTTATCAGTGTGTTACAGTGACTTGTGTGGTGTATATCAGAGTGTTACAGTGAGGGGTGTGGGATATATCATTGTTACAGTGAGGGGTGTGGGTATATCTGTTTGTTACAGTGAGGTGTGTGGGGTATATCAGAATGTTACAGTGAAGGGTGTGGGGTATATCAGAGTGTTACAGTGAGGTGTGTGGGGTATATCAGAGTGTTATTGTGAGGGGTGTGCGGCATATCAGAGTGTTACAGTGGGGGGTGTGGGGTATATCACTGTGTTACAGTGAGGGGTGTGGGATATATCAGAGTGTTACAGTGAGGGGTATGGGGTATATCAGAATGTTACAGTGAGGGGTGTGGAATATATCAGTGTTTTACAGTGAGGGGTGTGGGATATATCAGAGTGTTACAGTGAGGGGTGTGGGGTATATCAGAGTGTTACAGTGAGGTGTGTGGGGTATATCAGAGTGTTACATTGAGTGGTGACGGGTATATCAGTGTGTTACAGTGAGGGGTGTAGGATATATCAGAGTGTTACATTGAGTGTTGTCGGGTATATCAGTGTGTTACGGTGAGGGGTGTGGGTGATATCACAGTGTTACAGTGAGTGGTGTGATGTATATCAGTGTTACAGTGAGGGGTGTGGGATATATCAGAGTGTTACATTGAGGGGTGTGGGGTATATCAGAGTGTTACAGTGAGGGATGTGGGGTATATCAGAGTGTTACAGTGAGGGGTGTGGTGTATATCCGAGTGTTACAGTGAGGGGTGTGGGGTATATCAGAGTGTTACAGTGAAGGGTGTGGGAGATATCAGAGTGTTACAGTGAGGGGTGTGGGGTATATCAGAGTGTTACAGTTAAGGGTGTGGGGTATATCAGAGTGTTACAGTGAGGGCTGTGAGGTATATCAGGGTGTTACAGTGAGGGGTGTGGGGTATATCAGGGTGTTACAGTGAGAGGTGTGAGGTATATCAGTCTATTACAGTAAGGGGTTTTGGGTATATCAGAGGGTTACAGTGAGGGGTGTGGGGTATATCAGAGTGTTACAGTGAGGGGTGTTGGGTATATCAGAGTGTTACAGCGATTGGTGTGGGATATAGCAGAGTGCTACATTCAGGTGTGTGGTGTATATCAGAGTGTTACAGTGAGGGGTGTGGGGTATATCAGAGTGTTACAGTGAAGGGTGTGGGATATATCAGAGTGTTACAGTGAAGGGTGTGGGATATATTAGAGTGGTACAGGGAGTGATGTGGGGTATATCAGTGTGTTACAGTGAGGGGTGTGGGATATATCAGAGTGTTACAGTGAGGGGTGTGTGGTATATCAGAGTGTTACAGTGAGGGGTGTCGGATATATCAGAGTGTTACAGTGAAGGGTGTGGGAGATATCAGAGTGTTACAGTGAGGGGTGTGGGGTATATCAGAGTGTTACAGTTAAGGGTGTGGGGTATATCAGAGTGTTACAGTGAGGGGTGTGGGGTATATCTGGGTGTTACAGTGAGAGGTGTGGGGTATATGAGTCTATTACAGTAAGGGGTTTTGGGTATATCAGAGGGTTACATTGAGGGGTGTGGGGTATATCAGAGTGTTACAGTGAGGGGTGTTGGGTATATCAGAGTGTTACAGCGATAGGTGTGGGATATATCAGAGTGTTACAGTCAGGTGTGTGGTGTATATCAGAGTGTTACCGTGAGGGGTGTGGGATATGTTAGAGTGTTACTGTCAGGTGTGTGGTTTATATCAGAGTGTTACAGTGAGGGGTGTTTGCTATATGAGTGTTACAGTGAGGGGTGTGTGCTATATCAGAGTTTTACATTGAGGGGTGCGTGGTATATCAGAGTGTTACAGTGAGGTGTGTGCAGTATATCATATTACAGTGAGGGGTGTGGGGTATATCAGAGTGTTACAGTGAGGGGTGCGGGGTATATCAGAGTGTTACAGTGAGGGGTGTGGGGTATATCAGAGTGTTATAGTGAGGGGTGTGGGGTATATCAGAATGTTACAGTGAGGGGTGTGGGGTATATCAGTGTGACAGTGAGGGGTGTGGAATGTATCAGTGTGTTACAGTGAGGGGTGTGGGATATATCACTGTGTTACAGTGAGGGGTGTGGGATATACCAGAGTGTTACAGTGAGGGGTGTCGGGTTTATTAGTGTGTTACAGTGAGGGGTGTGGAATATATCAGTGTTTTACAGTGAGGGGTGTGGGATATATCAGAGTGTTACAGTGAGGGGTGTGGGGTATATCAGAGTGTTACAGTGAGGTGTGTGGGGTATATCAGAGTGTTACATTGAGTGGTGACGGGTATATCAGTGTGTTACAGTGAGGGGTGTAGGATATATCAGAGTGTTACATTGAGTGTTGTCGGGTATATCAGTGTGTTACAGTGAGGGGTGTGGGTGATATCACAGTGTTACAGTGAGTGGTGTGATGTATATCAGTGTTACAGTGAGGGGTGTGGGATATATCAGAGTGTTACATTGAGGGGTGTGGGGTATATCAGAGTGTTACAGTGAGGGATGTGGGGTATATCAGAGTGTTACAGTGAGGGGTGTGGGGTATATCCGAGTGTTACAGTGAGGGGTGTGGGGTATATCAGAGTGTTACAGTGAAGGGTGTGGGAGATATCAGAGTGTTACAGTGAGGGGTGTGGGGTATATCAGAGTGTTACATTTAAGGGTGTGGGGTATATCAGAGTGTTACAGTGAGGGGTGTGAGGTATATCAGGGTGTTACAGTGAGGGGTGTGGGGTATATCAGGGTGTTACAGTGAGAGGTGTGAGGTATATGAGTCTATTACAGTAAGGGGTTTTGGGTATATCAGAGGGTTACAGTGAGGGGTGTGGGGTATATCAGAGTGTTACAGTGAGGGGTGTTGGGTATATCAGAGTGTTACAGCGATTGGTGTGGGATATATCAGAGTGTTACGTTCAGGTGTGTGGTGTATATCAGAGTGTTACTGTCAGGTGTGTGGTGTATATCAGAGTGTTACAGTGAGGGGTGTGTGCTATATCAGAGTGTTACATTGAGTGGTGACGGGTATATCAGTGTGTTACAGTGAGGGGTGTAGGATATATCAGAGTGTTACATTGAGTGTTGTCGGGTATATCAGTGTGTTACGGTGAGGGCTGTGGGTGATATCACAGTGTTACAGTGAGTGGTGTGATGTATATCAGTGTTACAGTGAGGGGTGTGGGATATATCAGAGTGTTACATTGAGGGGTGTGGGGTATATCCGAGTGTTACAGTGAGGGATGTGGGGTATATCAGAGTGTTACAGTGAGGGGTGTGGGGTATATCCGAGTGTTACAGTGAGGGGTGTGGGGTATATCAGAGTGTTACAGTGAAGGGTGTGGGAGATATCAGAGTGTTACAGTGAGGGGTGTGGGGTATATCAGAGTGTTACATTTAAGGGTGTGGGGTATATCAGAGTGTTACAGTGAGGGGTGTGAGGTATATCAGGGTGTTACAGTGAGGGGTGTGGGGTATATCAGGGTGTTACAGTGAGAGGTGTGAGGTATATGAGTCTATTACAGTAAGGGGTTTTGGGTATATCAGAGGGTTACAGTGAGGGGTGTGGGGTATATCAGAGTGTTACAGTGAGGGGTGTTGGGTATATCAGAGTGTTACAGCGATTGGTGTGGGATATATCAGAGTGTTACATTCAGGTGTGTGGTGTATATCAGATTGTGACTGTCAGGTGTGTGGTGTATATCAGAGTGTTACAGTGAGGGGTGTGTGCTATATCAGTGTGTTACATTGAGGGGTGCGTGGTATATCAGAGTGTTACAGTGAGGTGTGTGCAGTATATCATGTTACAGTGAGGGGTGTGGGGTATATCAGAGTGTTACAGTGAGGGGTCCGGGGTATATCAGAGTGTTACAGTGAGGGGTGTGGGGTATATCAGAGTGTTACAGTGAGGGGTGTGCGGTATGTCAGAGTGTTACAGTGAGGGGTGTGGGGTATATCAGATTGTTACCGAGAGGGGTGTGGGATATATCAGTGTTACAGTGAGGGGTGTGGGGTATATCAGTGTGTTACAGTGAGGGCTGTGGGGTATATCAGAGTGTTACAGTAAGGGGTATGGTTTGTGACAGTGTGTTACAGTGAGGGGTGTGTGGTATATCAGTGTTACAGTGAGGGGTGTGGGTTATATCAGAGAGTTACAGTGAGGTATGTGGGGTACATCAGTGTTACAGTGAGGGGTGTGGGGTATATCAGAGTGTTACAGAGAGGGGTGTGGGGTTTATCAGTGTGTTACAGTGACTTGTGTGGTGTATATCAGAGTGTTACAGTGAGGGGTGTGGGATATATCATTGTTACAGTGAGGGGTGTGGGTATATCAGTTTGTTACAGTGAGGTGTGTGGGGTATATCAGAATGTTACAGTGAGGGGTGTGGGGTATATCAGAGTGTTACAGTGAGGTGTGTGGGGTATATCAGAGTGTTATTGTGAGGGGTGTGCGGCATATCAGAGTGTTACAGTGAGGGGTGTGGGGTATATCACTGTGTTACAGTGAGGGGTGTGGGATATATCAGAGTGTTACAGTGTGGGGTATGGGGTATATCAGAATGTTACAGTGAGGGGTGTGGGGTATATCAGAGGGTTACAGTGAAGGGTGTGGGATATATCAGAGTGTTACAGTGAAGGGTGTGGGATATATTAGAGTGTTACAGTGAGCGATGTGGGGTATATCAGTGTGTTACAGTGAGGGGTGTGGGGTATATCAGAGTGTTACAGTGAGGGGTGTGGGGTATATCAGAGTGTTACAGTGAGGGGTGTCGGATATATCAGAGTGTTACAGTGAAGGGTGTGGGAGATATCAGAGTGTTACAGTGAGGGGTGTGGGGTATATCAGAGTGTTACAGTTAAGGGTGTGGGGTATATCAGAGTGTTACAGTGAGGGGTGTGGGGTAAATCAGTCTGTTACAGTGAGGGCTGTGGGGTATATCAGAGTGTTACAGTAAGGGGTGTGGTTTGTGACAGTGTGTTACAGTGAGGGGTGTGTGGTATATCAGTGTTACAGTGAGGGGTGTGGGTTATATCAGAGAGTTACAGTGAGGTATGTGGGGTACATCAGAGTGTTACAGTGAGGGGTGTGGGGTATATCAGAGTGTTACAGAGAGGGGTGTGGGGTTTATCAGTGTGTTACAGTGACTTGTGTGGTGTATATCAGAGTGTTACAGTGAGGGGTGTGGGATATATCATTGTTACAGTGAGGGGTGTGGGTATATCAGTTTGTTACAGTGAGGTGTGTGGGGTATATCAGAATGTTACAGTGAAGGGTGTGGGGTATATCAGAGTGTTACAGTGAGGTGTGTGGGGTATATCAGAGTGTTATTGTGAGGGGTGTGCGGCATATCAGAGTGTTACAGTGGGGGGTGTGGGGTATATCACTGTGTTACAGTGAGGGGTGTGGGATATATCAGAGTGTTACAGTGAGGGGTATGGGGTATATCAGAATGTTACAGTGAGGGGTGTGGGGTATATCAGAGTGTTACAGTGAAGGGTGTGGGATATATCAGAGTGTTACAGTGAAGGGTGTGGGATATATTAGAGTGTTACAGTGAGCGATGTGGGGTATATCAGTGTGTTACAGTGAGGGGTGTGGGGTATATCAGAGTGTTACAGTGAGGGGTGTGGGGTATATCAGAGTGTTACAGTGAGGGGTGTCGGATATATCAGAGTGTTACAGTGAAGGGTGTGGGAGATATCAGAGTGTTACAGTGAGGGGTGTGGGGTATATCAGAGTGTTACAGTTAAGGGTGTGGGGTATATCAGAGTGTTACAGTGAGGGGTGTGGGGTATATCAGGGTGTTACAGTGAGAGGTGTGGGGTATATGAGTCTATTACAGTAAGGGGTTTTGGGTATATCAGAGGGTTACATTGAGGGGTGTGGGGTATATCAGAGTGTAACATGTGAGGGGTGTTGGGTATATCAGAGTGTTACAGCGATTGGTGTGGGATATATCAGAGTGTTACAGTCAGGTGTGTGGTGTATATCAGAATGTTACCGTGAGGGGTGTGGGATATGTCAGAGTGTTACTGTCAGGTGTGTGGTGTATATCAGAGTGTTACAGTGAGGGGTGTTTGCTATATGAGTGTTACAGTGAGGGGTGTGTGCTATATCAGAGTGTTACATTGAGGGGTGCGTCGTATATCAGAGTGTTATAGTGAGGTGTGTGCAGTATATCATGTTACAGTGAGGGGTGTGGGGTATATCAGAGTGTTACAGTGAGGGCTGCGGGGTATATCAGAGTGTTACAGTGAGGGGTGTGGGGTATATCAGAGTGTTATAGCGAGGGGTGTGGGGTATATCAGATGTTACAGTGAGGGGTGTGGGGTATATCAGTGATACAGTGAGGGATGTGGGATGTATCAGTGTGTTACAGTGAGGGGTGTGGGATATATCACTGTGTTACAGTGAGGGGTGTGGGATATATCAGAGTGTTACAGTGAGGGGTGTCGGGTATATTAGTGTGTTACAGTGAGGGGTGTGGAATATATCAGTGTTTTACAGTGAGGGGTGTGGGATATATCAGAGTGTTACAGTGAGGGGTGTGGGGTATATCAGAGTGTTTCAGTGAGGGGTGTGGGGTATATCAGTGTGTTACAGTGAGGGGTGTGGGGTATGTCAGAATGTTACAGTGTGGGGTTATGGGATATATCAGTGTGTTAGATTGAGTGGTGACGGGTATATCAGTGTGTTACAGTGAGGGGTGTGGGTGATATCACAGTGTTACAGTGAGTGGTGTGATGTATATCAGTGTTACAGTGAGGGGTGTGGGATATATCAGAGTGTTACATTGAGGGGTGTGGGGTATATCAGAGTGTTACAGTGAGGGATGTGGGGTATATCAGAGTGTTACAGTGAGGGGTGTGGGGTATATCAGAGTGTTACAGTGAGGGGTGTGGGGTATATCTGAGTGTTACAGTGAGGGGTGTCGAATATATCAGAGTGTTACAGTGAAGGGTGTGGGAGATATCAGAGTGTTACAGTGAGGGGTGTGGGGTATATCAGAGTGTTACAGTTAAGGGTGTGGGGTATATCAGAGTGTTACAGTGAGTGGTGTGGGGTATATCAGGGTGTTACAGTGAGGGGTGTGGGCTATATCAGGGTGTTACAGTGAGAGGTGTGGGGTATATGAGTCTATTACAGTAAGGGGTTTTGTGTATATCAGAGGGTTACAATGAGGGGTGTGGGGTATATCAGAGTGTTACAGTGAGGGGTGTTGGGTATATCAGAGTGTTACAGCGATTGGTGTGGTGTATATCAGAGTGTTACTGTCAGGTGTGTGGTGTATATCAGAGTGTTACAGTGAACGGTGTTTGCTATATGAGTGTTACAGTGAGGGGTGTGTGCTATATCAGAGTGTTACTTTGAGGGGTGCGTGGGATATCAGAGTGTTACAGTGAGGTGTGTGCAGTATATCATGTTACAGTGAGGGGTGTGGGGTATATCAGAGTGTTACAGTGAGGGGTGCGGGGTATATCAGAGTGTTACAGTGAGTGGTGTGGGGTATATCAGAGTGTTACAGTGAGGGGTGTGCGGTATGTCAGTGTTACTGTGAGGGGTGTGGGGTATATCAGATTGTTACCGAGAGGGGTGTGGGATATATCAGTGTTAGAGTGAGGAGTGTGGGGTATATCAGTGTGTTACAGTGAGGGCTGTGGTGTATATCAGAGTGTTACAGTAAGGGGTGTGGTTTGTGACAGAGTGTTACAGTGAGGGGTGTGTGGTATATCAGTGTTATAGTGAGGGGTGTGGGGTATATCAGGGTGTTACAGTGAGGGGTGTGGGGTATATCAGGGTGTTACAGTGAGAGGTGTGGTGTATATGAGTCCATTACAGTAAGGGGTTTTGGGTATATCAGAGGGTTACAGTGAGGGGTGTGGGGTATATTAGAGTGTTACAGTGAGCGATGTGGGTTATATCAGTGTGTTACAGTGAGGGGTGTGGGGTATATCAGAGTGTTACAGTGAGGGGTGTGGGGTATATCAGAGTGTTACAGTGAGGGGTGTCGGATATATCAGAGTGTTACAGTGAAGGGTGTGGGAGATATCAGAGTGTTGCAGTGAGGGGTGTGGGGTATATCAGAGTGTTACAGTTAAGGGTGTGGGGTATATCAGAGTGTTACAGTGAGGGGTGTGGGGTATATCAGGGTGTTACAGTGAGAGGTGTGGGGTATATGAGTCTATTACAGTAAGGGGTTTTGGGTATATCAGAGGGTTACATTGAGGGGTGTGGGGTATATCAGAGTGTAACATGTGAGGGGTGTTGGGTATATCAGAGTGTTACAGCGATTGGTGTGGGATATATCAGAGTGTTACAGTCAGGTGTGTGGTGTATATCAGAATGTTACCGTGAGGGGTGTGGGATATGTCAGAGTGTTACTGTCAGGTGTGTGGTGTATATCAGAGTGTTACAGTGAGGGGTGTTTGCTATATGAGTGTTACAGTGAGGGGTGTGTGCTATATCAGAGTGTTACATTGAGGGGTGCGTCGTATATCAGAGTGTTATAGTGAGGTGTGTGCAGTATATCATGTTACAGTGAGGGGTGTGGGGTATATCAGAGTGTTACAGTGAGGGCTGCGGGGTATATCAGAGTGTTACAGTGAGGGGTGTGGGGTATATCAGAGTGTTATAGTGAGGGGTGTGGGGTATATCAGATGTTACAGTGAGGGGTGTGGGGTATATCAGTGATACAGTGAGGGATGTGGGATGTATCAGTGTGTTACAGTGAGGGGTGTGGGATATATCACTGTGTTACAGTGAGGGGTGTGGGATATATCAGAGTGTTACAGTGAGGGGTGTCGGGTATATTAGTGTGTTACAGTGAGGGGTGTGGAATATATCAGTGTTTTACAGTGAGGGGTGTGGGATATATCAGAGTGTTACAGTGAGGGGTGTGGGGTATATCAGAGTGTTTCAGTGAGGGGTGTGGGGTATATCAGTGTGTTACAGTGAGGGGTGTGGGGTATGTCAGAATGTTACAGTGTGGGGTTATGGGATATATCAGTGTGATAGATTGAGTGGTGACGGGTATATCAGTGTGTTACAGTGAGGGGTGTGGGTGATATCACAGTGTTACAGTGAGTGGTGTGATGTATATCAGTGTTACAGTGAGGGGTGTGGGATATATCAGAGTGTTACATTGAGGGGTGTGGGGTATATCAGAGTGTTACAGTGAGGGATGTGGGGTATATCAGAGTGTTACAGTGAGGGGTGTGGGGTATATCAGAGTGTTACAGTGAGGGGTGTGGGGTATATCTGAGTGTTACAGTGAGGGGTGTCGGATATATCAGAGTGTTACAGTGAAGTGTGTGGGAGATATCAGAGTGTTACAGTGAGGGGTGTGGGGTATATCAGAGTGTTACAGTTAAGGGTGTGGGGTATATCAGAGTGTTACAGTGAGTGGTGTGGGGTATATCAGGGTGTTACAGTGAGGGGTGTGGGGTATATCAGGGTGTTACAGTGAGAGGTGTGGGGTATATGAGTCTATTACAGTAAGGGGTTTTGTGTATATCAGAGGGTTACAATGAGGGGTGTGGGGTATATCAGAGTGTTACAGTGAGGGGTGTTGGGTATATCAGAGTGTTACAGCGATTGGTGTGGTGTATATCAGAGTGTTACTGTCAGGTGTGTGGTGTATATCAGAGTGTTACAGTGAACGGTGTTTGCTATATGAGTGTTACAGTGAGGGGTGTGTGCTATATCAGAGTGTTACTTTGAGGGGTGCGTGGGATATCAGAGTGTTACAGTGAGGTGTGTGCAGTATATCATGTTACAGTGAGGGGTGTGGGGTATATAAGAGTGTTACAGTGAGGGGTGCGGGGTATATCAGAGTGTTACAGTGAGTGGTGTGGGGTATATCAGAGTGTTACAGTGAGGGGTGTGCGGTATGTCAGTGTTACTGTGAGGGGTGTGGGGTATATCAGATTGTTACCGAGAGGGGTGTGGGATATATCAGTGTTACAGTGAGGAGTGTGGGGTATATCAGTGTTTTACAGTGAGGGCTGTGGTGTATATCAGAGTGGTACAGTAAGGGGTGTGGTTTGTGACAGAGTGTTACACTGAGGGGTGTGTGGTATATCAGTGTTATAGTGAGGGGTGTGGGGTATATCAGGGTGTTACAGTGAGGGGTGTGGGGTATATCAGGGTGTTACAGTGAGAGGTGTGGTGTATATGAGTCCATTACAGTAAGGGGTTTTGGGTATATCAGAGGGTTACAGTGAGGGGTGTGGGGTATATCAGAGTGTTACAGTGAGGGGTGTTGGGTATATCAGAGTGTTACAGCGATTGGTCTGGGATATATCAGAGTATTACATTCAGGTGTGTGGTCTATATCAGAGTGTTACTGTCAGGTGTGTGGCGTATATCAGAGTGTTACAGTGAGGGGTGTGTGCTATATCAGAGTGTTACATTGAGGGGTGCGTGGTATATCAGAGTATTACAGTGAGGTGTGTGCAGTATATCATGTTATAGTGAGGGGTGTGGGGTATATCAGAGTGTTACAGTGAGGGGTGTGGGGTATATCAGAGTGTTACAGTGAGGGGTGTGCGGTATGTCAGTGTTACTGTGAGGGGTGTGGGGTATATCAGATTGTTACCGAGAGAGTGTGGGATATATCAGTGTTACAGTGAGGGGTGTGGGGTATATCAGTGTGTTACAGTGAGGGCTTTGGGGTATATCAGAGTGTTACAGTATGGGGTGTGGTTTGTGACAGTGTGTTACAGTGAGGTGTGTGTGGTATATCAGTGTTACAGTGAGGGGTGTGGGGTATATCAGAGTGTTGCAGAGAGGGGTGTGGGGTTTATCAGTGTGTTACAGTGACTTGTGTGGTCTATATCAGAGTGTTACAGTGAGGGGTGTGGGATATATCATTGTTACAGTGAGGGGTGTGGGTATATCAGAGTGTTACAGTGAGGTGTGTGGGGTATATCAGAGTGTTATTGTGAGGGGTGTGCGACATATCAGAGTGTTACAGTGAGGGGTGTGGGGTATATCACTGTGTTACAGTGAGGGATGTGGGATATATCAGAGTGTTACAGTGAGGGGTATGGGGTATATCAGAATGTTACAGTGAGGGGTGTGGGGTATATCAGAGTGTTACAGTGAAGGGTGTGGGATATATCAGAGTGTTACAGTGTAGGGTGTGGGATATATTAGAGTGTTACAGTGAGCGATGTGGGGTATATCAGTGTGTTACAGTGAGGGGTGTGGGGTATATCAGAGTGTTACAGTGAGGGGTGTGGGGTATATCAGAGTGTTACAGTGAGGGGTGTCGGATATATCAGAGTGTTACAGTGAAGGGTGTGGGAGATATCAGAGTGTTACAGTGAGGGGTGTGGGGTATATCAGAGTGTTACAGTTAAGGGTGTGGGGTATATCAGAGTGCTACAGTGAGGGGTGTGGGGTATATGAGTCTATTACAGTAAGGGGTTTTGGGTATATCAGAGGGTTACATTGAGGGGTGTGGGGTATATCAGAGTGTAACATGTGAGGGGTGTTGGGTATATCAGAGTGTTACAGCGATTGGTGTGGGATATATCAGAGTGTTACAGTCAGGTGTGTGGTGTATATCAGAGTGTTACCGTGAGGGGTGTGGGATATGTCAGAGTGTTAATGTCAGGTGTGTGGTGTATATCAGAGTGTTACAGTGAGGGGTGTTTGCTATATGAGTGTTACAGTGAGGGGTGTGTGCTATATCAGAGTGTTACATTGAGGGGTGCGTCGTATATCAGAGTGTTATAGTGAGGTGTGTGCAGTATATCATGTTACAGTGAGGGGTGTGGGGTATATCAGAGTGTTACAGTGAGGGCTGCGGGGTATATCAGAGTGTTACAGTGAGGGGTGTGGGGTATATCAGAGTGTTATAGTGAGGGGTGTGGGGTATATCAGATGTTACAGTGAGGGGTGTGGGGTATATCAGTGATACAGTGAGGGATGTGGGATGTATCAGTGTGTTACAGTGAGGGGTGTGGGATATATCACTGTGTTACAGTGAGGGGTGTGGGATATATCAGAGTGTTACAGTGAGGGGTGTCGGGTATATTAGTGTGTTACAGTGAGGGGTGTGGAATATATCAGTGTTTTACAGTGAGGGGTGTGGGATATATCAGAGTGTTACAGTGAGGGCTGCGGGGTATATCAGAGTGTTACAGTGAGGGGTGTGGGGTATATCAGAGTGTTATAGTGAGGGGTGTGGGGTATATCAGATGTTACAGTGAGGGGTGTGGGGTATATCAGTGATACAGTGAGGGATGTGGGATGTATCAGTGTGTTACAGTGAGGGGTGTGGGATATATCACTGTGTTACAGTGAGGGGTGTGGGATATATCAGAGTGTTACAGTGAGGGGTGTCGGGTATATTAGTGTGTTACAGTGAGGGGTGTGGAATATATCAGTGTTTTACAGTGAGGGGTGTGGGATATATCAGAGTGTTACAGTGAGGGGTGTGGGGTATATCAGAGTGTTTCAGTGAGGGGTGTGGGGTATATCAGTGTGTTACAGTGAGGGGTGTGGGGTATGTCAGAATGTTACAGTGTGGGGTTATGGGATATATCAGTGTGATAGATTGAGTGGTGACGGGTATATCAGTGTGTTACAGTGAGGGGTGTGGGTGATATCACAGTGTTACAGTGAGTGGTGTGATGTATATCAGTGTTACAGTGAGGGGTGTGGGATATATCAGAGTGTTACATTGAGGGGTGTGGGGTATATCAGAGTGTTACAGTGAGGGATGTGGGGTATATCAGAGTGTTACAGTGAGGGGTGTGGGGTATATCAGAGTGTTACAGTGAGGGGTGTGGGGTATATCTGAGTGTTACAGTGAGGGGTGTCGGATATATCAGAGTGTTACAGTGAAGTGTGTGGGAGATATCAGAGTGTTACAGTGAGGGGTGTGGGGTATATCAGAGTGTTACAGTTAAGGGTGTGGGGTATATCAGAGTGTTACAGTGAGTGGTGTGGGGTATATCAGGGTGTTACAGTGAGGGGTGTGGGGTATATCAGGGTGTTACAGTGAGAGGTGTGGGGTATATGAGTCTATTACAGTAAGGGGTTTTGTGTATATCAGAGGGTTACAATGAGGGGTGTGGGGTATATCAGAGTGTTACAGTGAGGGGTGTTGGGTATATCAGAGTGTTACAGCGATTGGTGTGGTGTATATCAGAGTGTTACTGTCAGGTGTGTGGTGTATATCAGAGTGTTACAGTGAACGGTGTTTGCTATATGAGTGTTACAGTGAGGGGTGTGTGCTATATCAGAGTGTTACTTTGAGGGGTGCGTGGGATATCAGAGTGTTACAGTGAGGTGTGTGCAGTATATCATGTTACAGTGAGGGGTGTGGGGTATATCAGAGTGTTACAGTGAGGGGTGCGGGGTATATCAGAGTGTTACAGTGAGTGGTGTGGGGTATATCAGAGTGTTACAGTGAGGGGTGTGCGGTATGTCAGTGTTACTGTGAGGGGTGTGGGGTATATCAGATTGTTACCGAGAGGGGTGTGGGATATATCAGTGTTACAGTGAGGAGTGTGGGGTATATCAGTGTTTTACAGTGAGGGCTGTGGTGTATATCAGAGTGGTACAGTAAGGGGTGTGGTTTGTGACAGAGTGTTACACTGAGGGGTGTGTGGTATATCAGTGTTATAGTGAGGGGTGTGGGGTATATCAGGGTGTTACAGTGAGGGGTGTGGGGTATATCAGGGTGTTACAGTGAGAGGTGTGGTGTATATGAGTCCATTACAGTAAGGGGTTTTGGGTATATCAGAGGGTTACAGTGAGGGGTGTGGGGTATATCAGAGTGTTACAGTGAGGGGTGTTGGGTATATCAGAGTGTTACAGCGATTGGTCTGGGATATATCAGAGTATTACATTCAGGTGTGTGGTCTATATCAGAGTGTTACTGTCAGGTGTGTGGCGTATATCAGAGTGTTACAGTGAGGGGTGTGTGCTATATCAGAGTGTTACATTGAGGGGTGCGTGGTATATCAGAGTATTACAGTGAGGTGTGTGCAGTATATCATGTTATAGTGAGGGGTGTGGGGTATATCAGAGTGTTACAGTGAGGGGTGTGGGGTATATCAGAGTGTTACAGTGAGGGGTGTGCGGTATGTCAGTGTTACTGTGAGGGGTGTGGGGTATATCAGATTGTTACCGAGAGAGTGTGGGATATATCAGTGTTACAGTGAGGGGTGTGGGGTATATCAGTGTGTTACAGTGAGGGCTTTGGGGTATATCAGAGTGTTACAGTATGGGGTGTGGTTTGTGACAGTGTGTTACAGTGAGGTGTGTGTGGTATATCAGTGTTACAGTGAGGGGTGTGGGGTATATCAGAGTGTTGCAGAGAGGGGTGTGGGGTTTATCAGTGTGTTACAGTGACTTGTGTGGTCTATATCAGAGTGTTACAGTGAGGGGTGTGGGATATATCATTGTTACAGTGAGGGGTGTGGGTATATCAGAGTGTTACAGTGAGGTGTGTGGGGTATATCAGAGTGTTATTGTGAGGGGTGTGCGACATATCAGAGTGTTACAGTGAGGGGTGTGGGGTATATCACTGTGTTACAGTGAGGGATGTGGGATATATCAGAGTGTTACAGTGAGGGGTATGGGGTATATCAGAATGTTACAGTGAGGGGTGTGGGGTATATCAGAGTGTTACAGTGAAGGGTGTGGGATATATCAGAGTGTTACAGTGTAGGGTGTGGGATATATTAGAGTGTTACAGTGAGCGATGTGGGGTATATCAGTGTGTTACAGTGAGGGGTGTGGGGTATATCAGAGTGTTACAGTGAGGGGTGTGGGGTATATCAGAGTGTTACAGTGAGGGGTGTCGGATATATCAGAGTGTTACAGTGAAGGGTGTGGGAGATATCAGAGTGTTACAGTGAGGGGTGTGGGGTATATCAGAGTGTTACAGTTAAGGGTGTGGGGTATATCAGAGTGCTACAGTGAGGGGTGTGGGGTATATGAGTCTATTACAGTAAGGGGTTTTGGGTATATCAGAGGGTTACATTGAGGGGTGTGGGGTATATCAGAGTGTAACATGTGAGGGGTGTTGGGTATATCAGAGTGTTACAGCGATTGGTGTGGGATATATCAGAGTGTTACAGTCAGGTGTGTGGTGTATATCAGAGTGTTACCGTGAGGGGTGTGGGATATGTCAGAGTGTTAATGTCAGGTGTGTGGTGTATATCAGAGTGTTACAGTGAGGGGTGTTTGCTATATGAGTGTTACAGTGAGGGGTGTGTGCTATATCAGAGTGTTACATTGAGGGGTGCGTCGTATATCAGAGTGTTATAGTGAGGTGTGTGCAGTATATCATGTTACAGTGAGGGGTGTGGGGTATATCAGAGTGTTACAGTGAGGGCTGCGGGGTATATCAGAGTGTTACAGTGAGGGGTGTGGGGTATATCAGAGTGTTATAGTGAGGGGTGTGGGGTATATCAGATGTTACAGTGAGGGGTGTGGGGTATATCAGTGATACAGTGAGGGATGTGGGATGTATCAGTGTGTTACAGTGAGGGGTGTGGGATATATCACTGTGTTACAGTGAGGGGTGTGGGATATATCAGAGTGTTACAGTGAGGGGTGTCGGGTATATTAGTGTGTTACAGTGAGGGGTGTGGAATATATCAGTGTTTTACAGTGAGGGGTGTGGGATATATCAGAGTGTTACAGTGAGGGGTGTGGGGTATATCAGAGTGTTTCAGTGAGGGGTGTGGGGTATATCAGTGTGTTACAGTGAGGGGTGTGGGGTATGTCAGAATGTTACAGTGTGGGGTTATGGGATATATCAGTGTGTTAGATTTAGTGGTGACGGGTATATCAGTGTGTTACAGTGAGGGGTGTGGGTGATATCACAGTGTTACAGTGAGTGGTGTGATGTATATCAGTGTTACAGTGAGGGGTGTGGGATATATCAGAGTGTTACATTGAGGGGTGTGGGGTATATCAGAGTGTTACAGTGAGGGATGTGGGGTATATCAGAGTGTTACAGTGAGGGGTGTGGGGTATATCAGAGTGTTACAGTGAGGGGTGTGGGGTATATCAGAGTGTTACAGTGAGGGGTGTCGGATATATCAGAGTGTTACAGTGAAGGGTGTGGGAGATATCAGTGTGTTACAGTGAGGGGTGTGGGGTATATCAGAGTGTTACAGTTAAGGGTGTGGGGTATATCAGAGTGTTACAGTGAGTGGTGTGGGGTATATCAGGGTGTTACAGTGAGGGGTGTGGGGTATATCAGGGTGTTACAGTGAGAGGTGTGGGGTATATGAGTCTATTACAGTAAGGGGTTTTGTGTATATCAGAGGGTTACAATGAGGGGTGTGGGGTATATCAGAGTGTTACAGTGAGGGGTGTTGGGTATATCAGAGTGTTACAGCGATTGGTGTGGTGTATATCAGAGTGTTACTGTCAGGTGTGTGGTGTATATCAGAGTGTTACAGTGAGGGGTGTTTGCTATATGAGTGTTACAGTGAGGGGTGTGTGCTATATCAGAGTGTTACTTTGAGGGGTGCGTGGGATATCAGAGTGTTACAGTGAGGTGTGTGCAGTATATCATGTTACAGTGAGGGGTGTGGGGTATATCAGAGTGTTACAGTGAGGGGTGCGGGGTATATCAGAGTGTTACAGTGAGTGGTGTGGGGTATATCAGAGTGTTACAGTGAGGGGTGTGCGGTATGTCAGTGTTACTGTGAGGGGTGTGGGGTATATCAGATTGTTACCGAGAGGGGTGTGGGATATATCAGTGTTACAGTGAGGAGTGTGGGGTATATCAGTGTGTTACAGTGAGGGCTGTGGGGTATATCAGAGTGTTACAGTAAGGGGTGTGGTTTGTGACAGAGTGTTACAGTGAGGGGTGTGTGGTATATCAGTGTTACAGTGAGGGGTGTGGGTTATATCAGAGTGTTACAGTGAGGTATGTGGGGTACATCAGAGTGTTACAGTGAGGGGTGTGGGGTATATCAGAGTGTTACAGAGAGGGGTGTGGAGTTTATCAGTGTGTTACAGTGACTTGTGTGGTGTATATCAGAGTGTTACAGTGAGGGGTGTGGGATATATCATTGTTACAGTGAGGGGTGTGGGTATATCAGTTTGTTACAGTGAGGTGTGTGGGGTATATCAGAATGTTACAGTGAAGGGTGTGGGGTTTATCAGAGTGTTACAGTGAGGTGTGTGGGGTATATCAGAGTGTTATTGTGAGGGGTGTGCGGCATATCAGAGTGTTACAGTGAGGGGTGTGGGGTATATCACTGTGTTACAGTGAGGGGTGTCGGATATATCAGAGTGTTACAGTGAAGGGTGTGGGATTTTTAAGAGTGTTACAGTGAGGGGTGTGGGGTATATCAGAGTGCTACAGTTAGGGGTGTGGGGTTTATCAGAGTTTTACAGTGAGTGGTGTGGGGTATATCAGAGTGTTACAGTGAGGGGTGTGGGGTATATCAGGGTGTAACAGTGAGAGGTGTGGGGTATATGAGTGTATTACAGTAAGGGGTATTGTGTATATCAGAGGGTTACAGTGAGGGGTGTGGGGTATATCAGAGTGTTACAGTGAGGGTTGTTGGGTATATCAGAGTGTTACAGCGAGGGGTGTGGGGTTTATCAGTGTTACAGTGAGGGGTGTGGGATGTATCAGTGTGTTACAGTGAGGGGTGTGGGATATATCACTGTGTTACAGTGAGGGTTGTGGGATATATCAGAGTGTTACAATGAGGGGCGTCGGGTATATTAGTGTGTTACAGTGAGGGGTGTGGAATATATCAGTGTTTTACAATGAGGGGTGTGGGATATATCAGAGTGTTACAGTGAGGGGTGTGGGGTATATCAGAGTGTTACAGTGAGGGGTGTGTGGTATATCAGAGTGTTACAGTGAGGGGTGTGGGGTATATCAGAGTGTTACAGTGAGGGGTGTGGGGTATATCAGAGTGTTACAGTGAGGGGTGTGGGGTATGTCAGAATGTTACAGTGAGGTGTTGTGGGATATATCAGAGTGTTACAGTGAGAGGTGTGGGTTATATCAGTGGGTTACAGTGAGCGGTGTGGGTTTTATCACACTGTTACAGTGAGTGGTGTGGTGTATATCAGAGTGTTACATTGAAGGGTGTCGCGTATATCAGTGTGTTACAGTGAGGGGTGTGGGATATACCAGAGTGTTACAGTGAGCGGTGTGGGGTATATCAGAGTGTTACAGTGAGGGGTGTGGGGTATATCAGTGTGTTAAAGTGAGGGGTGTGGGATATATCAGAGTGTTACTTTGAAGGGTGTCGCGTATATCAGTGTGTTACCGTGAGGGTTGTGGGATATATCAGAGTGTTACATTGAAGGGTGTCGCGTATATCAGTGTGTTACAGTGAGGGGTGTGGGATATACCAGAGTGTTACAGTGAGGGGTGTGGGGTATATCAGAGTGTTACAGTGAGGGGTGTGGGGTATATCACTGTGTTACAGTGAGGGGTG
Organism: Isurus oxyrinchus; assembly: GCA_026770705.1. NCBI lineage: Eukaryota > Metazoa > Chordata > Chondrichthyes > Lamniformes > Lamnidae > Isurus > Isurus oxyrinchus. Next base: position 86,093 of record JANJGN010000828.1, read on the forward strand.
TCGGATATATCAGAGTGTTACAGTGAAGGGTGTGGGATATATCAGAGTGTTACAGTGAGGGGTGTGGGGTATAACAGAGTGTTACAGTTAGGGGTGTGGGGTTTATCAGAGTTTTACAGTGAGGGGTGTGGGGTATATCAGAGTGTTACAGTGAGGGGTGTGGGGTATATCAGGGTGTTACAGTGAGAGGTGTGGGGTATATGAGTGTATTACAGTAAGGGGTATTGTGTATATCAGAGGGTTACAGTGAGGGGTGTGGGGTATATCAGAGTGTTACAGTGAGGGGTGTGGGGTATATCAGGGTGTTACAGTGAGAGGTGTGGGGTATATGAGTGTATTACAGTAAGGGGTATTGTGTATATCAGAGGGTTACAGTGAGGGGTGTGGGGTATATCAGAGTGTTACAGTGAGGGTTGTTGGGTATATCAGAATGTTACAGCGAGGGGTGTGGGGTTTATCAGTGTTACAGTGAGGGGTGTGTGATGTATCAGTGTGTTACAGTGAGGGGTGTGGGATATATCACTGTGTTACAGTGAGGGTTGTGGGATATATCAGAGTCTTACAGTGAGGGGCGTCGGGTATATTAGTGTGTTACAGTGAGGGGTGTGGAATATATCAGTGTTTTACAATGAGGGGTGTGGGATATATCAGAGTGTTACAGTGAGGGGTGTGGGGTATATCAGAGTGTTGCAGTGCGGGGTGTGGGGTATATCAGAGTGTTACAGTGAGGGGTGTGGGGTATGTCAGAATGTTACAGTGAGGGGTTGTGGGATATATCAGAGTGTTACAGTGAGGGGTGTGGGGTATATCAGTGGGTTACATTGAGCGGTGTGGGGTTTATCACACTGTTACAGTGAGTGGTGTGGTGTATATCAGAGTGTTACATTGAAGGGTGTCGCGTATATCAGTGTGTTACAGTGAGGGGTGTGGGATATACCAGAGTGTTACAGTGAGGGGTGTGGGGTATATCAGAGTGTTACAGTGAGGGGTGTGGGGTATATCAGTGTGTTACAGTGAGGGGTGTGGGATATATCAGAGTGTTACATTGAAGGGTGTCGCGTATATCAGTGTGTTACCGTGAGGGGTGTGGGATATATCAGAGTGTTACATTGAAGGGTGTCGCGTATATCAGTGTGTTACTTTGAGGGGTGTGGGGTATATCAGATTGTTACAGTGAGGGCTGTGGGGTATATCAGAGTGTTACAGTGAGGCGTGTGGGGTATATCAGAGTACTACAGTGAGGGGTGTGGGGTATATCAGGCTGTTACAGTGAGAGGTGTGGGGTACATGACTGTATTACAGTAAGGGGTATTGGGTATATCAGTGGGTTACAGTAAGGGGTGTGGGGTATATCAGAGTGTTACAGTGAGGGGTGTTGGGTATATCAGAGTGTTACAGCGAGGGGTGTGGGATATATCAGAGTGTTACATTCAGGTGTGTGGTGTATATCAGTGTGTTACTGTGAGGCGTGTGGGATATATCAGAGTGTTACAGTGAGTGGTGTCGGGTATATCAGTGTGTTACAGTGAGGATTGTGGGATATATCAGAGTGTTACATTGAAGGGTGTCGCGTATATCAGTGTGTTACAGTGAGGGGTGTGGGATATACCAGAGTGTTACAGTGAGGGGTGTGGGGTATATCAGAGTGTTACAGTGAGGGGTGTGGGGTATATCAGAGTGTTACAGTGAGGGGTGTGGGGTATATCAGTGTGTTACAGTGAGAGGTGTGGGGTATATCACAGTGTTACAGTGAGTGGTGTGGTGTATATCAGTGTTACAGAGAGGGGTGTGGGACATATCAGAGTGTAACATTGAGGGGTGTGGGGTGTATCAGATTGTTACAGTGAGGGGTGTGGGGTATATCAGTGTGTTACAGTGAGGCGTGTCGGGTATATCAGAGTATTACAGTGAGGGGTGTGGGGTATATCGGCTGTTACAGTGAGAGGTCTGGGGTATATGACTGTATTACAGTAAGGGGTATTAGGTATATCAGTGGGTTACAGTAAGGGGTGTGGGGTATATCAGAGTGTTACAGTGAGGGGTGTTGGGTATATCAGAGTGTTACAGCGAGGGGTGTGGGATATATCAGAGTGTTACAGTCAGGTGTATGGTGTATATCAGAGTGTTACTGTGAGGGGTGTGGGATATATCAGAGTGTTACAGTCAGGTGTGTGGTGTATATCAGAGTGTTACAGTGAGGGGTGTTTGCTATATGAGTGTTACAGTGAGGGGTGTGGGATATATCAGAATGTTACAGTTAGGTGTGTGCAGTATATCATGTTACAGTGAGGGGTGTGGGGTGTATCCGAGTGTTACAGTGAGGGGTGCGGGGTATATCAGAGTGTTACAGTGAGGGGTGTGGGGTATATCAGAGTGTTACAGTAAGGAGTGTGCGGTATGTCAGTGTTACTGAGAGGGGTGTGGGGGATATCAGATTGTTGCAGAGAGGGGTGTGGGGTTTATCAGTGTTACAGTGAGGGGTGTGGGTTATATAAGAGTGTTACTGTGAGGTGTGTAGGATATATCAGTGTTGCAGTGAGGGGTGTGGCGTATATCAGTGTTACTGTGAGGGGTGTGGGGTATATCAGAGTGTTACAGTGAGGGCTGTGGGGTTTATCAGTGTTACAGTGAGGGGTGTGGGGTAGATCAGAGTGTAACAGTGAGGATATGGGGTATATCATAGTGTCACAGTGAGGGATGTGGGTTATATCAGAGTGTTACAGTGAGGGTGCGGGTTATATCAGTGTTACAGTTAGGGGGGTGGGGTATATCGGAGTGTTACTGTGAGGGGTGTGGGGTATATCAGAGTGTTACTGTGAGGTTTGTGGTGTATATCAGTGTGTTACATTAAGGGGTGTGGGGTTTATCAGAGTGTTACTGTGAGGGTGTGGGGTATATCAGTGTTACTGTGAGGGGTGTGGGGTATATCAGATTGTTACAGAGAGGGGTGTGGGGTTTACCAGTGCGTTACAGTGAGTTGTGTGCTGTATATTAGAGTGTTACAGTGAGGTGTGTGGGATATATCAGTGTTACTGTGAGGGGTGTGGGGTATATCAGTGTTACTGTGAGGGATGTGGGGGATATCAGATTGTTACAGAGAGGGGTGTGGGGTTTATCAGTGTGTTACAGTGACTTGTGTGGTGTATATCAGAGTGTTCCAGTGAGGGGTGTGGGACATATCATTGTTACAGTGAGTGGTGTGGTTTATGTCAGTGTTAAAGTGAGGGGTGTGGGGTATATCAGTGTGTTACAGTGAGGGGTATGGGGTATATCAGAGTGTTACAGTGAGGTTTGTGGGGTATATCAGAGTGTTATTGTGAGGGGTGTGCGGCATATCAGAGTGTTACAGTGAGGGGTGTGGGGTATATCAGAGTGTTACATTGAGGGGTGTGGGGTATATCAGAGTGTTACAGTGAGGGATGTGGGGTATATCAGAGTGTTACAGTGAGCGGTGTGGGGTATATCAGAGTGTTACAGTGAGGGGTGTGGGTTATATCAGAGTGTTACAGTGAGGGGTTTCGGATATATCTGAGTGTTACAGTCAGGTGTGTGGTGTATATCAGAGTGTTACTGTGAGGGGTGTGGGATATATCAGAGTGTTACAGTCAGGTGTGTGGTGTATATCAGAGTGTTACAGTGAGGGGTGTTTGCTATATGAGTGTTACAGTGAGAGGTGTGTGCCAAATCAGAGTGTTACATTGAGGGGTGCGTGGTATATCAGAGTGTTACAGTGAGGTGTGTGCAGTATATCATGTTACAGTGAGGGGTGTGGGGTATATCAGAGTGTTACAGTGAGGGGTTCGGGCTATATCAGAGTGTTACAGTGAGGGTGTGGGGTATATCTGAGTGTTACTGTGAGGGGTGTGGGGTATATTAGAGTGTTACAGTGAGGGGTGTGGGGTATATCAGAGTGTCACAGTGAGGGGTGTGGGGTATGTCAGTGTTACTGTGAGGGGTGTGGGGTATATCAGATTGTTACAGAGAGGGGTGTGGGGTTTATCAGTGTTACAGTGAGGGGTGTGGCGTATATCAGAGTGTTACAGTGAGGGGTGTGGGATATATCAGTGTTACAGTGAGGGGTGTGGGGTATATCAGTGTGTTACAGTGAGGGCTGTGGGGTATATCAGAGTGTTACAGTTAGGGGTGTGGGGTGTGTCAGAGTGTTACAGTGAGGGGTGTGGGGTATATCAGTGTATTACAGTGAGGGCTGTGGGGTATATCAGAGTGTTACAGTTAGGGGTGTGGGGTGTGTCAGAGTGTTACAGTGAGGGCTGTGGGGTATATCAGAGTGTTACAGTTAGGGGTGTGGGGTGTGTCAGAGCGTTACAGTGAGGGGTGTGGGATAAATCAGAGTGTTACAGTGAGGGGTGTGGGGTATATCAGTGTTACAGTGAGGGATGTGGGGTATATCACAGTGTTACAGTGAGGTGTGTGGGGTACATCAGAGTGTTACAGTGAGGGGTGTAGAGTATATCAGTGTGTTACAGTGAGGGGTGTGGGGTGTATCAGAGTGTTACTGTGAGGGGTGTGGGATATATCAGTGTTACAGTGAGGGCTGTGGGGTATATCAGAGTGTTACAGTGAGGTGTGTGGGGTATATCAGAGTGTTACTGTGAGGGGTGTGGGGTATATCAGAGTGTCACAGTGAGGGGTGTGGGATATGTCAGTGTTACTGTGAGGGGTGTGGGGTATATCAGATTGTTACAGAGAGGGGTGTGGGGTTTATCAGTGTTACAGTGAGGGCTGTGGGGTATATCAGAGTGTTACAGTGAGGGGTGTGGGATATATCAGTGTTACAGTGAGGGGTGTGGGGTATATCAGTGTGTTACAGTGAGGGCTGTGGGGTATATCACAGTGTTACAGTGAGGTGTGTGGGGTACATCAGAGTATTACAGTGAGGGGTGTAGGGTATATCAGTGTGTTACAGTGAGGGGTGTGGGGTATATCAGAGTGTTACTGTGAGGTGTGTGGTGTATATCAGAGTGTTACAGTGAGGGGTGTGGGGTATATCAGAGTGTTCCAGTGAGGTGTGTGGGATATATCAGTGTTACAGTGAGGGCTGTGGGATATATCAGAGTGTTACAGTGAGGTGTGTGGGGTATATCAGAGTGTTACTGTGAGGGGTGTTGGGTATATCAAAGTGTTACTGTGAGGTGTATGGGATATATCAGTGTTACAGTGAGAGTTGTGGCGTATATCAGTGTTACTTTGAGGGGTGTGGGGTATATCAGAGTATTACAGTGAGGATATGGGGTATATCGGTGTGTCACAGTGAGGGGTGTGGGGTTCTATCAGAGTGTTACAGTGAGGGAGTGGTTTATATCAGTGTTGCAATGAGGGGGTGGGGTATATCGGAGTGTTACTGTGAGGGGTGTGGGGTATATCAGTGTTACTGAGAGGGGTGTGGGGTATATCAGAGTGTTACAGTGAGGGTGTGGGTTATATCAGTGTTACAGTGAGGGGGGTGGGGTATATCGGAGTGTTACTGTGAGGGGTGTGATGTATATCAGAGTGTTACTGTGAGGGTTGTGGTGTATATCAGTGTGTTACAGAGAGGTGTGTGGGGTATATCAGAGTGTTATTGTTAGGGGTGTGCGGTATATCAGTGTTTCAGTGAGCGGTGTGGGGTATATCAGAGCGTTACAGGGAGGGGTGTGGGATATTTCAGAGTGTTACAGTGAGGGGTGTGGTATATATCAGTGTAACAGTGAGGGGTGTGGCGTATATCAGTGTTACTGTGAGGGGTGTGGGGTATATCAGAGTGTTACAGTGAGGGCTGTGGGGTTTATCAGTGTTACAGTGAGGGGTGTGGGGTATATCAGAGTATTACAGTGAGGATATGGGGTATATCAGTGTGTCACAGTGAGGGGTGTGGGGTATATCAGAGTGTTACAGTGAGGGAGTGGGTTATATCAGTGTTACAATGAGGGGGGTGGGGTATATCGGAGTGTTACTGTGAGGGGTGTGGGGTATATCAGTGTTACTGTGAGGGGTGTGGGGTATATCAGATTGTTACAGAGAGGGGTGTGGGGTTTATCAGTGTGTTACAGTGACTTGTGTGGTGTATATCAGAGTGTTACAGTGAGGGGTGTGGGATATATCATTGTTACAGTGACTGGTGTGGGGTATATCAGTGTTAAAGTGAGGGGTGTGGGGTATATCAGTGTGTTACAGTGAGGTGTGTGGGGTATATCAGAATGTTACAGTGAAGGGTGTGGGGTATATCCGTGTGTTACAGTGAGGGGTGTGGTGTATATCAGTGTTACAGTGAGGGGTGTGGGGTATATCAGAGTGTTCCAGTGAGGGGTGTGGGGTATATCAGAGTGTTCCAGTGAGGGGTGTGGGGTATATCAGAGTGTTACAATGAGGGGTGTGGGGTAGATCAGGGTGTTACAGTGAGGGGTGTTGGGTTTATCAGAGGTTTACAGCGAGGGGCGTGAGATATATCAGAGTGTTACAGTCAGGTGTGTGGTGCATATCAGATTGTTACTGTGAGGGGTGTGGGATATATCAGAGTGTTACAGTCAGGTGTGTGGTGTATATCAGAGTGTTACAGTGAGAGGTGTGGGGTTTATCAGCGTTACAGTGAGGGGTGTGGGGTATATCAGAGTATTACAGTGAGGGATGTGGGATATATCAGTGTTACAGTGAGGGGTGTGGGGTATATCAGAGTGTTACAGTGAGGGGTGTGGGGTATATCAGAGTGTTACAGTGAGGGGTGTGGGGTATATCAGTGTGTTACAGTGAGGGCTGTGGGGTATATCAGAGTGTTACAGTAAGGGGTGTGGGGTGTGTCAGAGTGTTACAGTGAGGGGTGTGGGGTATATCAGAGTGTTACAGTGAGGTGTGTGTGGTATATCAGAGTGTTACTGTGAGGGGTGTGGGGTATATCAGAGTGTTACAGTGAGGGTTGTGCAGTACATCAGAGTGTTACTGTGAGGTGTGTGGGATATATCAGTGTTACAGTGAGGGGTGTGGCGTATATCAGTGTTAATGTGAGGAGTGTGGGGTATATCAAAGGGTTACAGTGAGGGCTGTGGAGTTTATCAGTGTTACAGTGAGGGGTGTGGGTTATATCAGAGTGTTACAGTGAGGGGGGTGGGGTATATTGGAGTGTTACTGTGAGGGGTGTGGGGTATATCAGAGTGTTACTGTGAGGGTTGTGGGGTATATCAGTGTGTTACAGTGAGGGGGGTGGGGTATATCAGAGTGTTATTGTGAGGGGTCTGCGGTATATCAGTGTTACAGTGAGCGGTGTGGGGTATATCAGAGTGTTACAGTGAAGGTTGTGCAGTATATCAGAGTATTACAGTGAGGGGTGTGGGATATATCAGTGTTACAGTGAGGGGTGTAGCGTATATCAGTGTTACTGTGAGGGGTGTGGGGTATATCAGAGTGTTACAGTGAGGGCTGTGGGTTTTATCAGTGTTACAGTGAGGGGTGTGAGGTATATCAGAGTATTACAGTGAGGATATGGGTTATATCAGAGTGTCACAGTGAGGGATGTGGGGTATAGCAGAGTGTTACATTGAGGTGTGTGTGGTATATCAGAGTGTTACTGTGAGGGGTGTGGGGTATATCAGAGTGTTACAGTGAGGGTTGTGCAGTACATCAGAGTGTTACTGTGAGGTGTGTGGGATATATCAGTGTTACAGTGAGGGGTGTGGCGTATATCAGTGTTAATGTGAGGAGTGTGGGGTATATCAAAGTGTTACAGTGAGGGCTGTGGAGTTTATCAGTGTTACAGTGAGTGGTTTGGGTTATATCAGAGTGTCACAGTGAGGGGGGTGGGGTATATTGGAGTGTTACTGTGAGGGGTGTGGGGTATATCAGAGTGTTACTGTGAGGGTTGTGGGGTATATCAGTGTGTTACAGTGAGGGGGGTGGGGTATATCAGAGTGTTATTGTGAGGGGTCTGCGGTATATCAGTGTTACAGTGAGCGGTGTGGGGTATATCAGAGTGTTACAGTGAAGGTTGTGCAGTATATCAGAGTATTACAGTGAGGGGTGTGGGATATATCAGTGTTACAGTGAGGGGTGTAGCGTATATCAGTGTTACTGTGAGGGGTGTGGGGTATATCAGAGTGTTACAGTGAGGGCTGTGGGGTTTATCAGTGTTACAGTGAGGGGTGTGAGGTATATCAGAGTATTACAGTGAGGATATGGGTTATATCAGAGTGTCACAGTGAGGGATGTGGGGTATACCAGAGTGTTACAGTTAGGGGTGTGGGGTATATCAGAGTGTTACAATGAGGGGTGTGGGGTATATCAGAGTGTTACAGTGAGGGGTGTGGGGTAGATCAGTGCGTTACAGTGAGGGGTGTTGGGTATATCAGAGGTTTACAGCGTGGGGTGTGAGATATATCGGAGTGTTACAGTCAGGTGTGTGGTGCATATCAGAGTGTTACTGTGAGGGGTGTGGGATATATCAGAGTGTTACAGTCAGGTGTGTTGTATATATCAGAGTGTTACTGTGAGGGGTGTGGGATATATCAGTGTTACAGTCAGGTGTGTGGTGTATATCAGAGTGTTACAGTGAGGGGTGTTTGCTATATGAGTGTTACAGTAAGGGGTGTGTGCCAAATCAGTGTTACATTGAGGGGTGCGTGGTATATCAGAGTGTTACAGTGAGATGTGTGCAGTATATCATGTTACAGTGAAGGGTGTGGGGTATATCAGAGTGTTACAGTGAGAGGTGTGGGGTTTATCAGCGTTACAATGAGGGGTGTGGGGTATATCAGAGTGTTACAGTGAGGGGTGTGGGATATATCAGTGTTACAGTGAGGGCTGTGGGGTATATCAGTGTGTTACAGTGAGGGCTGTGGGGTATATCAGAGTGTTACAGTGAGGGGTGTGGGATATATCATTGTTACAGTGAGTGGTGTGGGGTATATCAGTGTTAAAGTGAGGGGTGTGGGGTATATCAGTGTGTTACAGTGAGGTGTGTGGGGTATATCAGAATGTTACAGTGAAGGGTGTGGGCTATATCAGAGTGTTACGGTGAGGTGTGTGAGGTATATCAGAGTGTTATTGTGAGGGGTGTGCGGCATATCAGAGTGTTACAGTGAGGGGTGTGGGGTATATCAGAGTGTTCCAGTGAGGGGTGTGGGGTATATCAGAGTGTTACAGTGAGGGGTGTGGGATATATCAGAGTGTTACATTGAGGGGTGTGGGGTATATCAGAGTGTTGCAGTGAGGGATGTGGGGTATATCAGAGTGTTACAGTGAGGGGTGTGTGGTATATCAGAGTGTTACAGTGAGGGGTGTGGGGTATATCAGAGTGTTACATTTAGGGGTGTGGGGTATATCAGAGTGTTACAGTGTGGGGTGTGGCGTATATCAGCGTGTTACAGTGAGGGGTGTGGTGTATATCAGTGTTACACTGAGGGGTGTGGGGTATATCAGAGTGTTACAGTGAGGGGTGTGGGCTCCATCAGGGTGTTACAGTGAGAGGTGTGGTGTATATGAGTGTATTACAGAAAGGGGTATGGGGTATATCAGAGTGTTACAGTGAGGTGTGTGGGGTATATCAGAGTGTTACAGTGAGGAGTGTTGGGTATATCAGAGTGTTACAGCGAGGGGTGTGGGATTTATCAGAGTGTTACAGTCAGGTGTGTTGTGTATATCAGAGTGTTACTGTGAGGGGTGTGGGATATATCAGAGTGTTACAGTCAGGTGTGTGGTTTATATCAGAGTGTTATAGTGAGGGGTGTTTGCTATATGAGTGTTACAGTGAGGGGTGTGGGGTATATCAGTGTTACTGTGAGGGATGTGGGGTATATCAGATTGTTACAGAGAGGGGTGTGGGGTTTATCAGTGTGTTACAGTGACTTGTGTGGTGTATATCAGATTGTTACAGTGAGGGGTGTGGGATATATCATTGTTACAGTGAGTGGTGTGGGGTATATCAGTGTTAAAGTGAGGGGTGTTGGGTGTATCAGTGTGTTACAGTAAGGTGTGTGGTGTATATCAGAATGTTCCAGTGAGGGGTGTGGGGTATATCAGAGTGTTACCGTGAGGGGTGTGGGGTATATCAGACTGTTACAGTGAGGGGTGTGGGATATATCAGAGTGTTACATTGAGGGGTGTGGGGTATATCAGAGTGTTGCAGTGAGGGATGTGGGGTATATCACAGTGTTACAGTGAGGGGTGTGGGTTTATCAGAGTGTTACAGTGAGGGGTGTGGGGTATATCAGAGTGTTACAGTTAGGGGTGTGGGGTATATCAGAGTGTTACAGTGAGGGGTGTGGGGTATATCAGAGTGTTACAGTTAGGTGTGTGGTTTATATCAGTGTTACATTGAGGGGTGTGGGGTATATCAGAGTGTTACAGTGAGGGGTGTGGGCTAGATCAGGGTGTTACAGTGAGAGGTGTGGGGTATATGAGTGTATTACCGTAAGGGGTATGGGGTATATCAGAGTGTTACTGCGAGGGGTGTGGGATATATCAGAGTGTTACAGTCAGGTGTGTGGTGTATATCAGAGTTTTACAGTGAGGGGTGTGGGATATATCCTTGTTACAGTGAGTGGTGTGGGGTATATCAGTGTTAAAGTGAGGGGTGTGGGGTATATCAGTGTGTTACAGTGAGGTGTGTGGGGTATATCAGAATGTTACAGTGAAGGGTGTGGGGTATATCAGTCTGTTACAGAGCGGGGTGTGGGGAAAATCAGAGTGTTACAGTGAGGTGTGTGGGGTATATCAGAGTGTTATTGTGAGGGGTGTGCGGCATATCAGAGTGTTACAGTGAGGGGTGTGGGGTATATCAGAGTGTTACAGTGAGGGGTGTGGGGTATATCAGAGTGTTACAGTGAGGGGTGTGGGATATATCAGAGTGTTACATTGAGGGGTGTGGGGTATATCAGAGTGTTACAGTGAGGGATGTGGGGTATATCAGAGTGTTACAGTGAGGGCTGTGCGGTTTATCAGTGTTACAGTGAGGGGTGTGGGGTATATCAGAGTGTAACAGTGAGGATATGGGGTATATCAGAGTGTCACAGTGAGGGGTGTGGGGTATATCAGCGTGTTACAGTGAGGGTGCGGGTTATATCAGTGTTACAGTGAGAGGGGTGGGGTATATCGGAGTGTTACTGTGAGGGGTGTGGGGTATATTAGAGTGTTACTGTGAGGGTTGTGGGGTATATCAGTGTGTTACAGTAAGGGGTGTGGGGTATATCAGAGTGTTACTGTGAGGGGTGTGGGGTATATCAGTGTTACTGTGAGGGGTATTGGCTATATCAGATTGTTACAGAGACGGGTGTGGGGTTTACCAGTGTGTTACAGTGAGTTGTGTGGTGTGTATCAGAGTGTTACAGTGAGGTGTGTGGGATATATCAGTGTTACTGTGAGGGGTGTGGGGTATATCAGTGTTACTGTGAGGGTTGTGGGGTATATCAGATTGTTACAGAGAGGGTTCTGGGGTTTATCAGTGTGTTACAGTGACTTGTGTGGTGTATATCAGATTGTTACAGTGAGGGTTGTGGGATATATCATTGTTACAGTGAGTGCTGTGGGGTATATCAGTGTTAAAATGAGGGGTGTGGGGTATATCAGTGTGTTACAGTGAGGCGTGTGGGGTATATCAGAATGTTACAGTGAAGGGTGTGGGGTATATCAGTGTGTTACAGTGAGGGTTGTGGGTTATATCAGAGTGTTATTGTGAGGGGTGTGCGGCATATCAGAGTGTTACAGTGAGGGGTGTGGGGTATATCAGAGTGTTACAGTGAGGGGTGTGCGTTATGTCACTGGTTCTGTGAGGGGTGTGGGGTATATCAGATTGTTACAGAGAGGGGTGTGGGGTATATCAGAGTGTTACAGTGAGGGGTGTGGGATATATCAGTGTTACATTGAGGGGTGTTGGGTATATCAGTGATAAAGTGAGGGGTGTGGGGTATATCAGTGTGTTACAGTGAGGTCTGTGGGGTATATAAGAATGTTACAGTGAAGGGTGTGTGGTATATCAGTGTGTTACAGTTAGGTGTGTGGGGTATAGCAGAGTGTTACAGTGAGGGGTGTGGGGTATATCAGTGTTACAGTGAGGGGTGTGGGTTATATCAGAATGTTACAGTGAGCGGTGTGGATATATCAGTGTTACAGTGAGGGGTGTGGGATACATCAGTGTGTTACGGTGAGGGGTGTGTGGTATATCAGTGTGTTACAGTGAGGGGTGTGGGATATATCAGAATGTTACAGTGTGGGGTGTGGGGTATATCAGTGTGTTACAGTGAGGGGTGTGGGATATATCAGAGTGTTACAGTGAGGGGTATGGGGTATATCAGAGTGTTACAGTGAGGGGTGTGGGGTATATCAGAGTGTTATAGTGAGGGGTGTGGGGTATATCAGAATGTTACATTGAGGGGTGTGGGATATATCAGTGTTACAGTGAGTGGTGTGCGATATATGTGTGTTACAGTGAGGGGTGTGGGATATATCAGTGTGTTACAGTGAGGGGTGGGGGATATATCAGAGTGTTACAGTGATGGTTGTCGGGTATATCAGTGTGTTACAGTGAGGGGTGTGGGATATATCAGTGTTTTACAGTGAGGGGTGTGGGATATATCAGAGTTTTACGGTGAGGGGTGTGGGGTATATCAGAGTGTTACAGTGAGGGGTGTGGGGTATATCAGAGTGTTACAGTGTGGGGTGTGGGGTATATCAGAATGTTACAGTGAGTGGTTGTGGGATATATCAGTGTGTTACAGTGAGGTGTGTGGTGTATATCAGAGTGTTACAGTGAGGGTTGTGGGATATATCAGAGTGTTACATTGAGTGATGTCGGGTATATCAGTGTGTTACAGTGAGGGGTGTGGGATATATCAGAGTGTTACTTTGATTGGTGTCGGGTATATCAGTGTGTTACAGTGAGGGGTGTGGGATATATCAGAGTGTAACAGTGAGGTGTGTGGGATATTCCAGAGTGTTACAGTGAGGGGTGTGGGGTATATCAGAGTGTTACAGTGAGGGATGTGGGGTATATCAGAGTGTTACAGTGAGGTGTATGGGGTATATCAGAGTGTTACAGTGAGGGGTGTGCGGTATATCAGAGTGTTACAGTGAGGGGTGTCAGATATATCAGAGTGTTACAGTGAAGGGTGTGGGATATATCAGAGTGTTACAGTGAGAGGTGTGGAGTGTATCAGAGTGTGACTGTGAGGTTGGTGACTTATATCAATGTTACAGTGAGAAGTGTGAGGTATATTAGAGTCTTAAAGTGAGGGCTATGAGGTATATCAGAGTGTTACAGTGATGAGTGTGTGATATATCAGTGTTCCAGTGAGGTGTGGGGTGTATCAGATTGTTACAGTGAGGGGTGTGGGGTATAACAGGGTGTTACAGTGATGGGTCTGGGCTCTGTCAGTGTTACAATGAGGGCTGTGGTGTATATCAGAGTGTTACAGTGAGTGGTGTGGGATATATCAGTGTTACATTAAGGCGTGTGGGATATATCAGAGTGTTACAGTGAGGGGTGTGGGGGAAATCAGAGTGTTACAGTGTGGGGTGCGGTGTAGATCAGAGTGCTACAATGAAGGATGTGGGGTATATCAGAGTGTAACAGTGAGGGGTGTGGGGTATATCAGAGTGTAACAGTGAGTGTTGTGGGGTATGTCACTGTTACAGTGAGGGGTGTGGGGAATATCGGAGTGTAACTGTGAGGGGTGTGGGGTATATCAGAATGTTACAGTGAGGGGTGCACGGTCTGTCAGTGTTACAGGGAAGTGTGTGGGGTATATCAGTGTAATAGTGAGGTGTGCTGTGTATATCAGAGTGTAACAGTGATAGGTGTGGTGTATGTCAGTGTTACAGTTAGGGGTGTGGGTATATCAGTGTGTTACTGTGAGGTGCGTGGGGTATATCAATGTTACAGTGAGAAGTGTGGGGTATATTAGAGTGTTACAGTGAGGGCTGTGGTGTATATCAGAGTGTTACAGTGAGGTGTGGGGGGATAACAGAGTGTTACAGTGAGGGGTGTTGGGTATATCAGGGTGTTACAGTGATGGCTGTGGGGTATATCAGAGTGTTACAGTGATGGGTGTGGGATATATCAGAGTGTTACAGTGATGGGTGTGTGATATATCAGTGTTACAGTGAGGGGTGGGATATATCAGAGTGTTACAGTGAGGGGTTTAAGGTATATCAGAGTGTTACAGTGAGGGGTGAGTGGCATATCAGGGTGTTACAGTGAGGGCTGTGGTCTATGTCAGTGTTACAATGAGGGGTGTGGGATATATCAGAGTGTTACAGTGAGGGCTGTGGGGTATATCAGAGTGTTACAGTAAGGGATGTGGTGTATATCAGTGTTACAGTGAGGTGTGAGGGCTGTATCAGTGTGTTACAGTGATGGGTGTGAGGTATGTCAGTGTTACAGTGAGGGGTGTATCTGGGTGTTACAGTGAGGGGTGTGGGGTACGCCAGTGTTACAGTGAGGGTTGTTGTGTATGTCAGTGTTACAGTGAGGGTTGTGGGGTTTGTCAGTGTTACAGTGAGGGGTGTGGGGTATATCAGGGTTTTACAGTGAGGTGTGTGGGGTATATCAGAGTGTTACAGTGAGGGGTGTGGGGTATATCAGAGTGTTACATTGAGGGGTGTGGGGTATATCAGAGTGTTACAGTGAAGGGGGTGTGGTATATCAGTGTGTTACAGTGAGGGGTGTGGGGTATATCAGAGTGTTACAGTGAGGGGTGTGGGATATATCAGAGTGTTACATTGGGGTGTGTGGGGTATATCAGAGTGTTACAGTGAGGGGTGTGGGGTATATCAGAGTGTTACATTGGGGGGTGTGGGGTATATCAGAGTGTTACAGTGAGGTGTGTGGTGTATATCAGAGTCTTACATTGAGGGGTGTGGGGTATATCAGAGTGTTACAGTGAGGGATGTGGGGTATATCAGAGTGTTGCCTTGAGCGTTGTGTGGGGTATATCAGATTGTTACAGTGAGGGGTGTGGGCTATATCAGAGTGTTACAGTGAGTGGTGTGGGGTATATCAGAGTGTTACATTGGGGTGTGTGGGGTATATCAGAGTGTTACAGTGAGGGGTGTGGGGTATATCAGAGTGTTACAGTGTGGGGTGTGGGGTATATCAGAATGTTACAGTGAGTGGTTGTGGGATATATCAGTGTGTTACAGTGAGGTGTGTGGTGTATATCAGAGTGTTACAGTGAGGGTTGTGGGATATATCAGAGTGTTACATTGAGTGATGTCGGGTATATCAGTGTGTTACAGTGAGGGGTGTGGGATATATCAGAGTGTTACTTTGATTGGTGTCGGGTATATCAGTGTGTTACAGTGAGGGGTGTGGGATATATCAGAGTGTAACATTGAGGTGTGTGGGATATTCCAGAGTGTTACAGTGAGGGGTGTGGGGTATATCAGAGTGTTACAGTGAGGGATGTGGAGTATATCAGAGTGTTACAGTGAGGTGTATGGGGTATATCAGAGTGTTACAGTGAGGGGTGTGCGGTATATCAGAGTGTTACAGTGAGGGGTGTCAGATATATCAGAGTGTTACAGTGAAGGGTGTGGGATATATCAGAGTGTTACAGTGAGAGGTGTGGGGTGTATCAGAGTGTTACTGTGAGGTTGGTGAATTATATCAATGTTACAGTGAGAAGTGTGAGGTATATTAGAGTCTTAAAGTGAGGGCTGTGGGGTATATCAGAGTGTTACAGTGATGAGTGTGTGATATATCAGTGTTCCAGTGAGGGGTGGGGTGTATCAGATTGTTACAGTGAGGGGTGTGGGGTATAACAGGGTGTTACAGTGATGGGTCTGGGCTCTGTCAGTGTTACAATGAGGGCTGTGGTGTATATCAGAGTGTTACAGTGAGTGGTGTGGGATATATCAGTGTTACATTAAGGCGTGTGGGATATATCAGAGTGTTACAGTGAGGGGTGTGGGGGAAATCAGAGTGTTACAGTGTGGGGTGCGGTGTAGATCAGAGTGCTACAATGAAGGATGTGGGGTATATCAGAGTGTAACAGTGAGGGGTGTGGGGTATATCAGAGTGTAACAGTGAGTGTTGTGGGGTATGTCACTGTTACAGTGAGGGGTGTGGGGAATATCGGAGTGTAACTGTGAGGGGTGTGGGGTATATCAGAATGTTACAGTGAGGGGTGCACGGTCTGTCAGTGTTACAGGGAAGTGTGTGGGGTATATCAGTGTAATAGTGAGGTGTGCTGTGTATATCAGAGTGTAACAGTGATAGGTGTGGTGTATGTCAGTGTTACAGTTAGGGGTGTGGGTATATCAGTGTGTTACTGTGAGGTGCGTGGGGTATATCAATGTTACAGTGAGAAGTGTGGGGTATATTAGAGTGTTACAGTGAGGGCTGTGGTGTATATCAGAGTGTTACAGTGAGGTGTGGGGGGATATCAGAGTGTTACAGTGAGGGGTGTTGGGTATATCAGGGTGTTACAGTGATGGCTGTGGGGTATATCAGAGTGTTACAGTGATGGGTGTGGGATATATCAGAGTGTTACAGTGATGGGTGTGTGATATATCAGTGTTACAGTGAGGGGTGGGATATATCAGAGTGTTACAGTGAGGGGTTTAAGGTATATCAGAGTGTTACAGTGAGGGGTGAGTGGCATATCAGGGTGTTACAGTGAGGGCTGTGGTCTATGTCAGTGTTACAATGAGGGGTGTGGGATATATCAGAGTGTTACAGTGAGGGCTGTGGGGTATATCAGAGTGTTACAGTAAGGGATGTGGTGTATATCAGTGTTACAGTGAGGTGTGAGGGCTGTATCAGTGTGTTACAGTGATGGGTGTGAGGTATGTCAGTGTTACAGTGAGGGGTGTATCTGGGTGTTACAGTGAGGGGTGTGGGGTACGCCAGTGTTACAGTGAGGGTTGTTGTGTATGTCAGTGTTACAGTGAGGGTTGTGGGGTTTGTCAGTGTTACAGTGAGGGGTGTGGGGTATATCAGGGTTTTACAGTGAGGTGTGTGGGGTATATCAGAGTGTTACAGTGAGGGGTGTGGGGTATATCAGAGTGTTACATTGAGGGGTGTGGGGTATATCAGAGTGTTACAGTGAAGGGGGTGTGGTATATCAGTGTGTTACAGTGAGGGGTGTGGGGTATATCAGAGTGTTACAGTGAGGGGTGTGGGATATATCAGAGTGTTACATTGGGGTGTGTGGGGTATATCAGAGTGTTACAGTGAGGGGTGTGGGGTATATCAGAGTGTTACATTGGGGGGTGTGGGGTATATCAGAGTGTTACAGTGAGGTGTGTGGTGTATATCAGAGTCTTACATTGAGGGGTGTGGGGTATATCAGAGTGTTACAGTGAGGGATGTGGGGTATATCAGAGTGTTGCATTGAGCGTTGTGTGGGGTATATCAGATTGTTACAGTGAGGGGTGTGGGCTATATCAGAGTGTTACAGTGAGTGGTGTGGGGTATATCAGAGTGTTACATTGGGGTGTGTGGGGTATATCAGAGTGTTACAGTGAGGGGTGTGGGGTATATCAGAGTGTTACAGTGTGGGGTGTGGGGTATATCAGAATGTTACAGTGAGTGGTTGTGGGATATATCAGTGTGTTACAGTGAGGTGTGTGGTGTATATCAGAGTGTTACAGTGAGGGTTGTGGGATATATCAGAGTGTTACATTGAGTGATGTCGGGTATATCAGTGTGTTACAGTGAGGGGTGTGGGATATATCAGAGTGTTACTTTGATTGGTGTCGGGTATATCAGTGTGTTACAGTGAGGGGTGTGGGATATATCAGAGTGTAACATTGAGGTGTGTGGGATATTCCAGAGTGTTACAGTGAGGGGTGTGGGGTGTATCAGAGTGTTACTGTGAGGTTGGTGAATTATATCAATGTTACAGTGAGAAGTGTGAGGTATATTAGAGTCTTAAAGTGAGGGCTGTGGGGTATATCAGAGTGTTACAGTGATGAGTGTGTGATATATCAGTGTTCCAGTGAGGGGTGGGGTGTATCAGATTGTTACAGTGAGGGGTGTGGGGTATAACAGGGTGTTACAGTGATGGGTCTGGGCTCTGTCAGTGTTACAATGAGGGCTGTGGTGTATATCAGAGTGTTACAGTGAGTGGTGTGGGATATATCAGTGTTACATTAAGGCGTGTGGGATATATCAGAGTGTTACAGTGAGGGGTGTGGGGGAAATCAGAGTGTTACAGTGTGGGGTGCGGTGTAGATCAGAGTGCTACAATGAAGGATGTGGGGTATATCAGAGTGTAACAGTGAGGGGTGTTGGGTATATCAGAGTGTAACAGTGACTGTTGTGGGGTATGTCACTGTTACAGTGAGGGGTGTGGGGAATATCGGAGTGTAACTGTGAGGGGTGTGGGGTATATCAGAATGTTACAGTGAGGGGTGCACGGTCTGTCAGTGTTACAGGGAAGTGTGTGGGGTATATCAGTGTAATAGTGAGGTGTGCTGTGTATATCAGAGTGTAACAGTGATAGGTGTGGTGTATGTCAGTGTTACAGTTAGGGGTGTGGGTATATCAGTGTGTTACTGTGAGGTGCGTGGGGTATATCAATGTTACAGTGAGAAGTGTGGGGTATATTAGAGTGTTACAGTGAGGGCTGTGGTGTATATCAGAGTGTTACAGTGAGGTGTGGGGGGATATCAGAGTGTTACAGTGAGGGGTGTTGGGTATATCAGGGTGTTACAGTGATGGCTGTGGTGTATATCAGAGTGTTACAGTGATGGGTGTGGGATATATCAGAGTGTTACAGTGATGGGTGTGTGATATATCAGTGTTACAGTGAGGGGTGGGATATATCAGAGTGTTACAGTGAGGGGTTTAAGGTATATCAGAGTGTTACAGTGAGGGGTGTCAGATATATCAGAGTGTTACAGTGAAGGGTGTGGGATATATCAGAGTGTTACAGTGAGAGGTGTGGGGTGTATCAGAGTGTTACTGTGAGGTTGGTGAATTATATCAATGTTACAGTGAGAAGTGTGAGGTATATTAGAGTCTTAAAGTGAGGGCTGTGGGGTATATCAGAGTGTTACAGTGATGAGTGTGTGATATATCAGTGTTCCAGTGAGGGGTGGGGTGTATCAGATTGTTACAGTGAGGGGTGTGGGGTATAACAGGGTGTTACAGTGATGGGTCTGGGCTCTGTCAGTGTTACAATGAGGGCTGTGGTGTATATCAGAGTGTTACAGTGAGTGGTGTGGGATATATCAGTGTTACATTAAGGCGTGTGGGATATATCAGAGTGTTACAGTGAGGGGTGTGGGGGAAATCAGAGTGTTACAGTGTGGGGTGCGGTGTAGATCAGAGTGCTACAATGAAGGATGTGGGGTATATCAGAGTGTAACAGTGAGGGGTGTTGGGTATATCAGAGTGTAACAGTGACTGTTGTGGGGTATGTCACTGTTACAGTGAGGGGTGTGGGGAATATCGGAGTGTAACTGTGAGGGGTGTGGGGTATATCAGAATGTTACAGTGAGGGGTGCACGGTCTGTCAGTGTTACAGGGAAGTGTGTGGGGTATATCAGTGTAATAGTGAGGTGTGCTGTGTATATCAGAGTGTAACAGTGATAGGTGTGGTGTATGTCAGTGTTACAGTTAGGGGTGTGGGTATATCAGTGTGTTACTGTGAGGTGCGTGGGGTATATCAATGTTACAGTGAGAAGTGTGGGGTATATTAGAGTGTTACAGTGAGGGCTGTGGTGTATATCAGAGTGTTACAGTGAGGTGTGGGGGGATATCAGAGTGTTACAGTGAGGGGTGTTGGGTATATCAGGGTGTTACAGTGATGGCTGTGGTGTATATCAGAGTGTTACAGTGATGGGTGTGGGATATATCAGAGTGTTACAGTGATGGGTGTGTGATATATCAGTGTTACAGTGAGGGGTGGGATATATCAGAGTGTTACAGTGAGGGGTTTAAGGTATATCAGAGTGTTACAGTGAGGGGTGTCAGATATATCAGAGTGTTACAGTGAAGGGTGTGGGATATATCAGAGTGTTACAGTGAGAGGTGTGGGGTGTATCAGAGTGTTACTGTGAGGTTGTTGAATTATATCAATGTTACAGTGAGAAGTGTGAGGTATATTAGAGTCTTAAAGTGAGGGCTGTGGGGTATATCAGAGTGTTACAGTGATGAGTGTGTGATATATCAGTGTTCCAGTGAGGGGTGGGGTGTATCAGATTGTTACAGTGAGGGGTGTGGGGTATAACAGGGTGTTACAGTGATGGGTCTGGGCTCTGTCAGTGTTACAATGAGGGCTGTGGTGTATATCAGAGTGTTACAGTGAGTGGTGTGGGATATATCAGTGTTACATTAAGGCGTGTGGGATATATCAGAGTGTTACAGTGAGGGGTGTGGGGGAAATCAGAGTGTTACAGTGTGGGGTGCGGTGTAGATCAGAGTGCTACAATGAAGGATGTGGGGTATATCAGAGTGTAACAGTGAGGGGTGTTGGGTATATCAGAGTGTAACAGTGAGTGTTGTGGGGTATGTCACTGTTACAGTGAGGGGTGTGGGGAATATCGGAGTGTAACTGTGAGGGGTGTGGGGTATATCAGAATGTTACAGTGAGGGGTGCACGGTCTGTCAGTGTTACAGGGAAGTGTGTGGGGTATATCAGTGTAATAGTGAGGTGTGCTGTGTATATCAGAGTGTAACAGTGATAGGTGTGGTGTATGTCAGTGTTACAGTTAGGGGTGTGGGTATATCAGTGTGTTACTGTGAGGTGCGTGGGGTATATCAATGTTACAGTGAGAAGTGTGGGGTATATTAGAGTGTTACAGTGAGGGCTGTGGTGTATATCAGAGTGTTACAGTGAGGTGTGGGGGGATATCAGAGTGTTACAGTGAGGGGTGTTGGGTATATCAGGGTGTTACAGTGATGGCTGTGGTGTATATCAGAGTGTTACAGTGATGGGTGTGGGATATATCAGAGTGTTACAGTGATGGGTGTGTGATATATCAGTGTTACAGTGAGGGGTGGGATATATCAGAGTGTTACAGTGAGGGGTTTAAGGTATATCAGAGTGTTACAGTGAGGGGTGAGTGGCATATCAGGGTGTTACAGTGAGGGCTGTGGTCTATGTCAGTGTTACAATGAGGGGTGTGGGATATATCAGAGTGTTACAGTGAGGGCTGTGGGGTATATCAGAGTGTTACAGTAAGGGATGTGGTGTATATCAGTGTTACAGTGAGGTGTGAGGGCTGTATCAGTGTGTTACAGTGATGGGTGTGAGGTATGTCAGTGTTACAGTGAGGGGTGTATCTGGGTGTTACAGTGAGGGGTGTGGGGTACGCCAGTGTTACAGTGAGGGTTGTTGTGTATGTCAGTGTTACAGTGAGGGTTGTGGGGTTTGTCAGTGTTACAGTGAGGGGTGTGGGGTATATCAGGGTTTTACAGTGAGGTGTGTGGGGTATATCAGAGTGTTACAGTGAGGGGTGTGGGGTATATCAGAGTGTTACAGTGAGGGGTGTGGTATATATCAGAGTGTTACATTGGGGTGTGTGGGGTATATCAGAGTGTTACAGTGAGGGGTGTGGGGTATATCAGAGTGTTACATTGGGGGGTGTGGGGTATATCAGAGTGTTACAGTGAGGTGTGTGGTGTATATCAGAGTGTTACATTGAGGGGTGTGGGGTATATCAGAGTGTTACAGTGAAGGTGGTGTGGTATATCAGTGTGTTACAGTGAGGGGTGTGGGGTATATCAGAGTGTTACAGTGAGGGGTGTGGGATATATCAGAGTGTTACATTGGGGTGTGTGGGGTATATCAGAGTGTTACAGTGAGGGGTGTGGGGTATATCAGAGTGTTACATTGGGGGGTGTGGGGTATATCAGAGTGTTACAGTGAGGTGTGTGGGGTATATCAGAGTGTTACAGTGAGGTGTGTGGTATATATCAGAGTGTTACATTGGGGTGTGTGGGGTATATCAGAGTGTTACATTGAGGGGTGTGGGGTATATCAGAGTGTTACAGTGAGGGATGTGGGGTATATCAGAGTGTTGCATTGAGCGTTGTGTGGGGTATATCAGATTGTTACAGTGAGGGGTGTGGGCTATATCAGAGTGATACAGTGAGTGGTGTGGGGTATATCAGAGTGTTACATTGGGGGGTGTGGGGTATATCAGAGTGTTACAGTGAGGGGTGTGGGCTATATCAGAGTGTTACAGTGAGGGGTGTGGTGTATATCAGAGTGTTACAGTGAGGGGTGTGGTGTATATCAGAGTGTTACAGTGAGGGGTGTGGGGTATATCAGAGTGTTACAGTGAGGGGTGTGGGGTATATCAGAGTGTTACAGTGAGGGGTGTGGGGTATATCAGAGTGTTACAGTGAGGGGTGTGGGGTATATCAGAGTGTTACATCGAGGGGTGTGGGGTATATCAGTGTTACATTGGGTGGTGTGGGGTATATCAGAGTGTTACAGTGAGGGGTGTGGGGTATATCAGAGTGTTACAGTGAGGGGTGTGGGGTATATCAGAGTGTTACAGTGAGGGGTGTGGGGTATATCAGAGTGTTACATTGAGGGGTGTGGGCTATATCAGAGTGTTACAGTGAGGGGTGTGGTGTATATCAGAGTGTTACAGTGAGGGGTGTGGGGTATATCAGAGTGTTACAGTGAGGGGTGTGGGGTATATCAGAGTGTTACAGAGAGGGGTGTGGGGTATATGAGAGTGTTACAGTGAGGGGTGTGGGGTATATCAGAGTGTTACAGTGAGGGGTGTGGGGTATATCAGAGTGTTACAGTGAGGGGTGTGGGGTATATCAGAGTGTTACAGTGAGGGGTGTGGGGTATATCAGAGTGTTACAGTGAGGGGTGTGGGGTATATCAGAGTGTTACAGTGAGGAGTGTGGGGTATATCAGAGTGTTACAGTGAGGGGTGTGGTGTATATCAGTGTTACAGTGAGGGGTGTGGGGTATATCAGAGTGTTACAGTGAGGTGTGTGGGGTATATCAGAGTGTTACAGTGAGGTGTGTGGGGTATATCAGAGTGTTACAGTGAGGGGTGTGGGGTATATCAGTGTTACAGTGAGGGGTGTGGGATATATCAGAGTGTTACAGTGAGGGGTGTGGGATATATCAGCGTGTTACAGTGAGGGGTGTGGGGTATATCAGTGTTACAGTGAGGGGTGTGGGGTATATCTGGGTGTATCTGCAGATTTTCAACCTCCCTCTATCCCGATTGGAATTCAGAGTGCAGGGTTCTGTGTGCTGCTACCTCTGTGCCTCCATGCTGATGGAGCGCCGCACTCCCTCTTCCTCTCTCTCTCTGTCCCTGTCTCTCTCATTTCTCTCTCTCTCTCTCACTGCCTCTCTCTTTCTCTCTCTCTATGCCCCTCCATTTCTTGCACTCTTTCTGTATCCCCCCATCTTTCCCTGTCTGTGTATTTCCTTCTGCCTCTCTCTCTCTCTCTCTCTGTCTCTCTCTCTTTTCTGAGATGTGCCAAGTAGACAGAGTGACCTTTTCACAATCCTGGCTGACAATGCGTCTCATTAACTGACGAAACAATTACTTCATGTTTCTCTGGAAAAGGAATGAGCATGGTGTTCAGTGTAAATTGATTCAATACTTCCGCCCAATTCACCCAGTTAGTTAATAACTGCCTCAACTGCAGGTCAGGTGAAACTATATCACGTTCATAGGCTTGGCATCAACTTCAAGATATTGACTAACAGTGAAAGAGGACCTTGTATTCATGTTATCATTTGTGACATATTGGATTTCATTCCCAGTTCATAGTCAGAAGGTGGTGGGTTCTAATCCCACCCCAGAGACTGCAGGCCCCACACCTACCTCGAGAGTCAGTGCTGAGGGAGCACCGCGCTGTCGGAGGGTCAGTGTTGAGGGTGCGCCGCAGTGTCAGAGGGTCAGTGTTGAGGGTGCGCCGCAGTGTCAGAGGGTCAGTGCTCAGGGAGCACTGCGCTCTTGGGGAGTTAGTGCTGAGGGAGCGCCACACTGTCGGAGGGTCAGTGCTGAGGGAGCGCCGCACTGTGGGAGGGTCAGTGCTGAGGGAGCGCCACACTGTCGGAGGGTCAGTGCTGAGGGAGCGCCGCACTGTGGGAGGGTCAGCGCTGAGGGAGCGCCGCACTGTCGGAGGGTCAGTGCTGAGGGAGCACCGCACTGTGGGAGGGTCAGTGCTGAGGGAGCGCCACACTGTCGGAGGGTCAGTGCTGAGGGAGCGCCGCACTGTCAGAGGGTCAGCGCTGAGGGAGCGCCGCACTGTCGGAGGGTCAGTGCTGAGGGAGTGCCACACTGTGGGAGGGTCAGTGCTGAGGGAGCACCACACTGTCGGAGGCTCAGTGCTGAGGGATCGCCGCACTGTCGGAGGGTCAGTGTTGAGGGTGCGCCGCAGTGTCAGAGGGTCAGTGCTGAGGGAGCGCTGCGCTCTTGGGGAGTTAGTGCTGAGGGAGCGCCGCACTGTCAGAGGGTCAGCGCTGAGGGAGCGCCGCGCTGTCGGAGGGTCAGTGCTGAGGGAGCGCCACGCTGTCGGAGGGTCAGCGCTGAGGGAGCGCCGCACTGTCGAAGGGTCAGCGCTGAGGGAGCGCCGCACTGTCGGAGGGTCAGCGCTGAGGGAGTCTCTCCATCAGGGACCCCTTTTACAGAGAGTGTCTCCCAATCAGAGACAGATATCAATGAATGGCAGCTCCGCTCTGCAGGGACTGACCTCCGTAGGGGTATGAGGTTCTCCTCTGTCAGCCAGTCTCTTGACCCGGCTGACTGAATTTTGCCAGTTCCCAGGATGGGAGGTTGCGGGGAGCACTGGTCCCGAACGAGGGGTCAGAACCTTAAACCGAGAGCCAGGCTCTTCAGGGGTGATGTCAGGAAGTGATTCATCACACAAAGGGGAGCAGGAAGGTGGAAAACTCTCTCCCTGTTGCCCCCTACACAACCCCACCCGCCTCCCCAGCCACAAAACGTCCATCGAGGCCGGTGGAGGGTGGGGGTGCGGAGGTCGCTTGGAAATTTCTAACCCGAGATGGACCGATTCGCGTCGGGGTCAAGCGGGGTTAAGGGTCACGGAACCCGGGCGGGGGTTAAGGTAGAGATCGGCCGCGGTTTTAATGGATGATTCCAAGGGGTGGTCTGCGGGGAGGTGGATTGTGCCAGTTCCAGAGGGTCCGGCGTGTGTTGTTGGGGGTGGGGGGGGGGGGGGGGGTAGAAAAGGGGGTGGGTCAAGGGTGGGAGGGGGGGGTGCCAAGGTGGCGAGATTCTTGGTCAGCCAGGCGGGGGTGAGAGGTCATCGGCGGCAGGCGGGCTGCAGATTCGAGGTCGCAGTCGGGCCTGCCCCGTGATCTGCTTAAAATGGCGGAAGCAGGCCCAAGGGACGCAGCCTGGGAGCACCAGGCCCTCACTCACTAGCAAGGCGGCCACCCTATAAAAATTGACCACAGCGTCGGTCAGCCTGAGACAGGAGGTGATTTACCTGCTGTCTGGTCCCTCTCTGCCTCTCCTATCCCACCGATTTCATCTGTTGATGCACTAACAGGGCATGAAATGGAGGGGAATAGAGAGAGAGAGAGAGAGACAGAGAGAGGCCCAAAGCCCAGAGGTCATATCCTTTTGCAGCATTAAATTCAAACAGAACCTTGGAATTCGCCAAGAACATTTCTCTCAGGCTGGGAAAAGAACGAACACAAACCAAAAGCTGGCCGATTGTCAGAACATGAAACAAAATCCCGAACCTGGCAGCGCCTACGTTTATATATCGCCTTTAACCTCGTAAAATATCCCCGAGGCGCCTCACGGGAGGGTAAGTCAGACAGCATTTGACCCCGCGTGCTAAGGGCTTGGAGGAGTTGGCAGAGTTGGGGAGGGTTGTAGGAGCTGACAGAGATAGGGAGGGGTGTAGGGGCTGGAGGAGGTTACAGAGGTAGGGAGGTGTGTAGGGGCTGGAGGGGTTTACAGAGATAGGGTGTGTTGTAGGGGCTGGAGGAGGTTACAGAGATAGGGAGGGTTGTAGGGGCTGGAGGAGGTTACAGAGATAGGGAGGGTTGTAGGCGCTGGAGGAGGTTACAGAGATAGGGAGGGTTGTAGGGGCTGGAGGAGGTTACAGAGATAGGGAGGGTTGTAGGGGCTGGAGGAGGTTACAGAGATAGGGAGGGTTGTAGGGGCTGGAGGAGGTTACAGAGATAGGGAGGGGTGTAGGGGCTGGAGGAGGTTACAGAGATAGGGAGGGGTGTAGGGCCTGGAGGAGGTTACAGAGATAGGGAGGGGTGTAGGCGCTGGAGGAGGTTACAGAGATAGGGAGGGTTGTAGGGGCTGGAGGAGGTTACAGAGATAGGGAGGGGTGTAGGGGCTGGAGGAGGTTACAGAGATAGGGAGGGTGTAGGGGCTGGAGGAGATTACAGAGATAGGGAGGGTGTAGGGGCTGGAGGAGGTTACAGAGATAGGGAGGGGTGTAGGGGCTGGAGGAGGTTACAGAGATAGGGAGGTTTGTAGGGGTTGGAGGAGGTTACAGAGATAGGGAGGGTTGTAGGGGCTGGAGGAGGTTACAGAGATAGGGAGGGGTGTAGGGGCTGGAGGAGGTTACAGAGATAGGGAGGGGTGTAGGGGCTGGAGTTGGGGCGGAGCGTTTGGCTGAGCTGAAGTTCCCGGAGGGTAGGACACAGGTGAGCCGCCCGGAGAGGGTTGGAATAGTTGCGTCTGGAGGGGACGAAGGCACGGACGAGGACTTCGGCAGCCGAAGAGCTGAGGCACGGGCAAAGCCGGGCGACGTTACCGAGGGAGAACGGGCGGAGTTGTTGACGGAGAGAGGGTCAGCGATGGCGCCGAGTTTAAAGGATGGTCCAGCCCTGCCTCGGTAGTGTGGCCGGAGTGAGGGCCGGAGTCGGATACAACATGGGAGCCTTTTAGAGAGGGAATCTCACAGTGAAGAGGCCCTTCGGCCCATCGAGTCTGCACCGACACCGTGAGAAACACCTGACCTTCCTCCCTAACCCCATTGACCAGCACTTGGCCCCATAGCCTTGAACGTTATGACGATGCCAAGTGCTGATCCAGGTACTTTTTAAAGGATGTGAGGCTAACCCGCCTCCCCCACCCTCCCAGGCAGCGCATTCCAGACCCTCACCACCCTCTGGGTAAAAAAGCTTTCCCTCACATCCCCCCCCTAAACCTCCTGCCCCTCACCTTGAACTTATGCCGCCTTGTGACTGACCCTTCGACTGAGGGGCAACAGCTGCTCCCTACCCACCCTGTCCGTGCCCCTCATAATCTTGTACACCTCGATCAGGGTCGCCCCTCAGTCTTCTCTGCTCCAACGAAAACAACCCAAGTCTGTCCAAACCTCTCTTCATAACTTAAATGTTTCATCCCAGGCAACATCCTGGTGAATCTCCTCTGGTGGGTGGAGGTTAGAGAAGCCGCACTGGGATCTTGAGGAATAGGCAGTCGACTGCAAAAGTATGGAACTTGCTGGGGGACTCAAAGTGGAGACTCGGGGGGAGGGGATCCACGTACACAGAACATAATCGGAAAGGCCTTTCTATCTCGAGGACCAGGATACAAAGGGGGCTAGAGGTCATGCTTCAGTTATACGAAGCCCTAGTTAGACCAACACCTGGAGCGACTGTGAGGGGCTCCGGGCCCCACACACACCTCAGGAAGGGGATACTGACCTCGGGGTGGGTGGGGGGAACTCAGGGTTGATTTACCGGAACAATCCCGGGACTCCGAGGGTTAAATTCCGAGGAGGGATTAAACACAAACTGGCGCTGAGATCCCTGGGGTGTAGAGGGTCCCGGGGGGTGATTCAGTCGAAGTTCTCGAGATATTCTGGGAGGGGGAGCTGAGAGGGTCGATAGAGAGAGAGAGAGACCCTGATTCCCGCTGGTCAGGTGGGGGGTGAGTCTGGGACGAGGGGGGCCAGAGTCTGAAAAGGAGGCGCAGACCCTTCAGGAGGGAAATGAGGAGAGAGCCCTACACACAAAGGGTGGTCAGAGTTTGGAACTCTCTCTCCCCCCCAAACGGCCATCGATGCCGGGTCAGATGGTTTTAAATCTGGGAGATTGAGAGATTTTTGTTAATCAAAAGGGTATTCAGGGATACGGGGCGGAGGTGGGTAGATGGAGATAGGTCACAGATCAGATATGATCTCATTGGATGGCAGAACAGGCTCGAGGAGGGAGGCTGAATGGCCTCCTCCTGTTCCTGTGTAACAGGCTCCAGAGGGGCTGAATGGGCCTCCTCCTGTTCCTGTGTAACAGGCTCGAGAGGGGCTGAATGGCCTCCTCCTGTTCCTGTGTCACAGGCTCCAGAGGGGCTGAATGGGCCTCCTTCTGTTCCTGTGTCACAGGCTCCAGAGGGGCTGAATGGGCCTCCTCCTGTTCCTGTGTAACAGGCTCGAGAGGGGCTGAATGGCCTCCTCCTGTTCCTGTGTCACAGGCTCCAGAGGGGCTGAATGGGCCTCCTCCTGTTCCTGTGTAACAGCCTCGAGAGGGGGCTGAATGGGGCCTCCTCCTGTTCCTGTGTAACAGCCTCGAGAGGGGGCTGAATGGGGCCTCCTCCTGTTCCTGTGTAACAGGCTCGAGAGGGGCTGAATGGTCTCCTCCTGTTCCTGTGTAACAGGCTCGAGAGGGGCTGAATGGGCCTCCTCCTGTTCCTGTGTAACAGGCTCGAGAGGGAATGAATGGTCTCCTCCTGTTCCTGTGTAACAGGCTCGAGAGGGGCTGAATGGGCCTCCTCCTGGTCCTGTGTAACAGGCTTGAGGAGGGGGATGAATGGGCTCCTCCTGTTCCTGTGTAACAGGCTCGAGAGGGGCTGAATGGGCCTCCTCCTGTTCCTGTGTAACAGGCTCGAGAGGGGCTGAATGGCCTCCTCCTGTTCCTGTGTAACAGGCTCGAGGAGGCGGGTTGAATGGGCCTCCTCCTGTTCCTGTGTAACAGGCTCGAGAGGGGCTGAATGGGGCCTCCTCCTGTTCCTGTGTAACAGGCTCGAGGAGGCGGGTTGAATGGGGCCCCCTCCTGTTCCAAGTTCTGAGAAATGCTTTATCTTCCAGACGTCACTCCGGAAGTGAAGAGCCCATCCAGGGATCTAAGGTTAGTTACTGGAAAGCCTTGGGAGAGACAGATCTTGTTTATGTGCAAGGGTTGGTGATGGAAAGCCGCGTTTCTGAGAATTGCAGCCTCCCCCTTCCTTCTGGCCAACTATCCTTCAGAGCAAGCGAGAGGGGGAGGTGTTGGGAGGCGTTTCTCGACACGGAGAGCCTACGGCGATGGGGCACTGTCACTGCATGTGGTGGTGGGGGGGGGCGGTGGGGTGGGGGGCCGGCAGTCGAAAGGCAAGTTCAAAAAATATTTGAAGGCGACGGGAAAAGGGGAGAGCATCGGCTCGAGGGGTAGGATGGCCTCCTTTCCAGGCTGCGGAGCTGTCCCTGAAGCTTTCTCTTGCCTCTCGTTACCATTCGCTCTCATGCTCCCACTCTGACCTCCCTGCCCCTGGTCTGCCTCACTGTTCCACTTATACAACATCCAGCCTTGGGGCTGACAAGTGGCAAGTAACATTCACACCACACAAGTGCCAGGCAATGACCATCTCCAACAAGAGAGAATCTACCCATCGCCCCTTGATGTTCAATGGCATTCCCATCACTGAATCCCCCACTATCAACATCCTGGGGGTGACCATTGACCAGAAACTGAACTGGACCCAGCCAGATAAATACTGTGGCTACAAGAGCAGGTCAGAGGTTGGGAATCCTGCGGAGAGTAACTCACCTCCTGACTCCCCACAGCCTGTCCACCATCTACAAGGCACAAGTCAGGAGTGTGATGGGATACTCCCCACTTGCCTGGGTGAGTGCAGCTCCCACAATACTCAAGAAGCTCGACACCATCCAGGTCAAAGCAGCCCCGCTCGATCGGCTCCCCATCCACAAACATTCACTCCCTCCACCACCGACGCACAGGGGCAGCAGTGTGTGTACCATCTACAAGATGCACTGCAGCAACTCGCCAAGGCTCCTTCGACAGCACCGCCCAGACCCACCACCTCTACCACCTAGAAGGACAAGGGCAGCAGACACATGGGGAACACCACCACCTGCAAGTTCCCCTCCGAGCCCCTCACCATCCCGACTTGGAAATATATCTGCCGTTCCTTCACTGTCGCTGGGTCCAAATCCTGGAACTCCCTCCCTAACAGCATGGTGGGTGTACCTACACCACACGGGACAAATCCTGGAACTCCCTCCCTAACAGCACGGTGGGTGTACCTACCCCACACGGGACAAAATCCTGGAACTCCCTCCCTAACAGCCCGGTGGGTGTACCTACACCACACGGGACAAAATCCTGGAACTCCCTCCCTAACAGCACGGTGGGTGTACCTACCCCACACGGGACAAAATCCTGGATCTCCCTCCCTAACAGCACGGTGGGTGTACCTACACCACACGGGGACAAAATCCTGGAACTCCCTCCCTAACAGCACGGTGGGTGTACCTACACCACACGGGACAAAATCCTGGAACTCCCTCCCTAACAGCACGGTGGGTGTACCTACACCACACGGGACAAAATCCTGGAACTCCCTCCCTAACAGCACGGTGGGTGTACCTACACCACACGGGACAAAATCCTGGAACTCCCTCCCTAACAGCACGGTGGGTGTACCTACACCACACGGGGACAAAATCCTGGAACTCCCTCCCTAACAGCACGGTGGGTGTACCTACACCACACGGGACAAAATCCTGGAACTCCCCCCTAACAGCACGGTGGGTGTACCTACACCACACGGGACAAAATCCTGGAACTCCCTCCCTAACAGCACGGTGGGTGTACCTACACCACACGGGGACTGCAGCGGCTCAAGAAGGCGGCTCACCCACCACCTTCTCAAGGGGGCAATTAGGGATGGGGCAATAAATGCTGGGCCTGGCCAGCGATGCCAACATCCCGTGAACGAATAAAATAGACTCCACACAAGCTCCGGGTCACATAGGACATGGAAACAGGCCATTCTGGCCACAAACCAGTGCTGGCGTTTATTCTCCACTCGAACCTTCCCCCCGTATTTCCTCATCTCACTCTCCAACATAACCCTCTGTTCCCTTCTCCATCTTGTGAGAAGCTTCCTCCCTTTAAATGCACCTATACTATCTTTCGAGTCGGCACGTTTGGTCGTGCAGAACTTGAGTAACACTGAAAAAAGACATGTCAGAGCTTCATCAGGACACTCGCAAGAATACCAATGTAAGTAAGTGGGGCGGGAAACAACAATTTGTACTGCACGTGAAGAGAGTGCTGACTCTTTTCAGACAGGAAGAACATATATACACGTTGCGCCTGTTTTAGCTGAACAAAATAAGCGACAGCCGCTCGCTGATTCATTCCTCAGGGGGGAAACAACAATTTGTACTGCACGTGAAGAGAGTGCTGACTCTTTTCAGTCAGGAAGAACATGTATACACGTTGCGCCTGTTTTAGCTGAACAAAATAAGCGACAGCCGCTCGCTGACTCATTCCTCAGGGGCGGGGGGGGGGGCGGGGGTGGGGGGTGGGCAACGCCTTGACCAATCAGGGTCAAGCTGCCTGGTTTAAGTTGCAAACAACACTTGGCAGTTAACTGTCGGTCACCGTCCGCGGCGCATTCTCCACGTCAACACCACCTGCCAACCAATCAGCACGCCCTCCGCCTAACGGCACAAACTGCCGCCCTCCGCCTGACAATTGGAGCTCCGGCAAGCGTCCCGATGAGCGGTCAACTGAAAAGTCCGACACGCCGCTTCGCAGCTTCCTCGGACTTGGCCCCGAACTTAACAACTTTAGGTCCTAGGCTCCCGCACCCCCCCCCCACCCCCCGGTTTTGTTTCGGACTTTGTCCTTGGCCCCCTTTGTAGCCTCCGGCTCCCGTCGCAGTGATCTTTGCTTTCTTTTCAAGCCAGTGCGGCCTGCAGCAATAGGACCCTGCGACACAAGAGCCACGTCAACCACCTCACTAAATTATCCCTGCTTTGCTGCTTCTCCCTCATGTCATGTTACAGAACGACGCGTGTAGGCTAGCAGAAAAATCCACGCCTTACGCGTGAAAATAAATACGAGCGGGTCATCGAGAAGCAAAATACAGCAAGTCATCTTTTTTTTTTAAAAAAAAGCGGAATAATGCGAAACTTACTTAAGTTTGCAGCGACGCTCGACATCTGCCAGTGGATCCGCTGAACATCCACCTCCTCCCCAACCCTCAGCCTCTCTCTCCTCCTCCAACAACCCACCACCCCCCCCCCCCCCCCAAATTTCGGGTTGTGGCCCCTTTCCCTCCACCCCTCCCCCCTACAACCCCCCCCCTGCATTTGGTCCCTGAACCACCCTCTCTCAAGCACCCTCCCACTGCCCCCCCCCCCCCCCCCCACCCCCGACTCGCCCTCTGACCGCTCCCCTCTCCCGGACTTGCGATCCCGCCAGTCACACGGCAAACAAATCTCTCTGTAGCTCAGCGGGGTGACAGGACAGGGAGAGGCGGGGATCTGCTCTTAGTCAGGAATGCGGAGCCGCCACTCTTCTACCCCAATCCCTCTCTACTGAGGTCAGACGACTGCTATCCTGCCATTCACACCTTGTCTAGCCCCCACCCCCCTCTTTACTATCCTGACTTGTCCTGTTAACGTTCCCTCTGGTCTTGCACCATGAACCCTCTGGTCGTTTGACCTCTCCTGCCCCCACCCCTCACAGACCGTTCCGTTTATTCTTCCTTCCCCACCCCCACCTCAACTTCCCCCACTCTCACTGCCCTAAAGCCTTTCACGTTTCCAACGTTTCTCAGTTCAGGTGAAGCGACACCGACCTGAGAGCTGAACTCTGTTTCTCTCTCCGCAGATGCTGCCTGGCCTGCTGAGTGTTTACAGGCTTTTCTGTTGTTGTTACGAGAGCGCGCGAGTCAGTGGGATTCGATTGGGAATTGATACAGCACTGACCCTCCGACAGTGCGGCGCTCCCTCAGCACTGACCCTCCGACAGTGCGGCGCTCCCTCAGCACTGACCCTCCCATAGTGCGGCGCTCCCTCAGCACTGACCCTCCGACAGTGCGGCGCTCCCTCAGTACTGACCCTCCGACAGTGCGGCTCTCCCTCAGCACTGACCCTCCCACAGTGCGGTGCTCCCTCAGCACTGACCCTCCGACAGTGCGGCGCTCCCTCAGCACTGACCCGCCCACAGTGCGGCGCTCCCTCAGCACTGACCCTCCCACAGTGCGGCGCTCCCTCAGCACTGACCCTCCGACAGTGCAGCGCTCCCTCAGCACTGACCCTCCGACAGTGCGGCGCTCCCTCAGCACTGACCCTCCGACAGTGCGGCACTCCCTCAGGACTGACACTCCGACAGTGCGGCGCTCCCTCAGCGCTGATCCTCCGACAGTGCGGCGCTCCCTCAGCACTGACCCTCCCACAGTGCGGCGCTCCCTCAGCACTGACCCTCCGACAGTGCAGCACTCCCTCAGCACTGACCCTCCCACAGTGCGGCGCTCCCTCAGCACTGACCCTCCGACAGTGCGGCGCTCCCTCAGCACTGACCCTCCCACAGTGCGGCACTCCCTCAGCACTGACCCTCCGACAGTGCAGTGCTCCCTCTGGCTGTTGGGATTGGATTACGGGACCCAATGTCTGGAGTGGGGGCTCAAACCCACATGCTTGACCACTGAGTGCTTTGAAGCTTATCAGAAGGCAACTATCTTTAGCGATTATCCATTTGTCACCAGCCACCAAATGAGCTCGTGCTTGACCTCTCACCTCAATGATGTGGTCTCGTCCATCTTTCCCGTGAATTACTTCGACTGCACAGATCTCAATCCCGCCGAACATCTCGGAACATTCGTCTGCCCAGAGCTTATACCTGGTGACAGAGAGGGAAAGCTTCAGTGTGTTGGCACCTTGACCTCTTGGGTGACCAACTGGGGCATCTAAAATATTTCAGACTGGTCGTCTGGGCCTTGTATCCTTATGACAGGCCCTATTACAAATCCTGTACAGCTATTACAGGCCCTTTACCACTATTACAGGTCTTCTACACTCCTATGCAGGACAGTATCTCAGAGCCTGTACTCCTGAGGCCCTATACTCCTGCCTCAGGCCCCAGATTCCCGTCTCCGGCCTCGGATTCCCGTCTCAGGCCCCGGATTCCCGTCTCAGGCCCCAGATTCCCGTCTCCGGCCCCGGATTCCCGTCTCAGGCCCCAGATTCCCGTCTCAGGCCCCAGATTCCCGTCTCAGGCCCCGGATTCCCGTCTCAGGCCCCGGATTCCCGTCTCAGGCCCCGGATTCCCGTCTCAGGCCCCGGATTCCCGTCTTGGGACTGAATCCCTGTCTTGGGGCCTGTACTCCTGACTCAGGCCCTGTACTCCTGTCTCAGGCCCTATACTCCTATTTCAGGCCCTATCCTCTCGCCTCGGGCCCGGTAATATTGTTTCAGGCCTGTATTCCTGTCTCAGGCCTGAATCCCTGTCTCAGGCCCTGTACTCCTATATCAGGGCCTGTATTCCTGTCTCAGGCCTGTATTCCTGTCTCAGGCCCTATACTTCTATATCAAGGCCTGTATTCCTACCTCTAGCCTGTATTCCTATATCAGGGCCTGTGTTCCCATGTTAGACCCTGTATTTGTGTCTCAGGCCCTGTATCCCAGTCTCAGGCCCCGTTTCCCTGTCTCAGGCCCCATATTACTTTCTCCTGAACTGTATTCTTGCCCAGGGCCCCGGACTCCAGTCCCAGGGCCTGTACTCCAATCACCAGGCTTGGTCTCAGGGCCTGGACCTCTATCCCAGACTCTGTAGCCTGATCTGCAGGCCTTGCACAGTTCTCTTAAGCCCTGTTCTCTTACATCCAGGATCAGTGCTCCTCTAGGCCGCTATTCTCCCATCTCAGGGCCTAGTCTCCTATCCCAAGCCCCAGGCTCCTGGCTGAGGCCTAGTTTGTGCCCTCTCAGGCCTGCGCTCCAGGCACTCACGGGCTGGCCGCCCTCCCTCCATCCTCCTCGCCCTCCCTCGGGTTTCCCCGCTCCCTCCCCCCGGCGGCCGTGTGAGGCCCCACTGGGCTGGCGATCTCCCAACCGGCCCTCAACGGGGCCCTGCCTTCACCCCAGCTGGCGACGGAAGCACTAAGCCTTGGCCGGAAACCCGACCCTGGGCCCCTTTCGAAAAGGGAACGTGGGGTCAGGCGCCCAGGAGTCTGGTTCCACTCCCATCCACCCACCCCCTCCCTCCTCAATCGCCGCACCCTTGGCACCCGAGGGGGGTCCAACTGAGCCGAGAAGAGGGTTTGAACCCAGCGTCGTCCCAACCCCGCGTTATACATTCACCTGTCCGTCATGGCCACTTGTTCCAACATGGCAGACCCTGTGTTGGCTTTCCAATTCCCCGAGATTGACGTCCTCCTGGAAAAGGGGCCAAAAAAATATATACATGTTAGGATTGTCCGTTTGATAATACAGCCCTGACTGTGACCTCCGACCTCCAGCTCGCAAGGGCCGGAATATTTTTAAAAAAAAGAACGTCTCCCGCGGGGAGGTTGCCCACGGTTGAGTGCCCCGAGGGGGGCATTTCAGAGGGGGCAGTTAAGAGTGGGCCACATCGCTGCAGAGGGTCTGGAGTCACGTGTAGGCCAGACCGGCGAAGGGCAGCAGATTTCAGTCCCTCGGGGGGCATTAGTGAACCAGACGGGGTTTTTATGACAATCGGGGATAAGTTCAGGGTCACCGTCAAAGAGATTAACTTTTCAATTCCAGATTTATTGATCAGCTGAAGTTTATTTCCTCCCCCAGAGGCCGTGCTGGGATTTGATCCTGTCTCTCAGGGTCATGCTCCCTCAGCACTGACCCTCCCACAGTGCGGCGCTTCCTCAGCACTGACCCTCCAACAGCGCGGCGCTCCCTCAGCACTGACCCTCCGACAGCGCGGCGCTCCCTCAGCACTGACCCTCCGACAGCGCGGCGCTCCCTCAGCACTGACCCTCCAACAGTGCAGCGCTCCCTCAGCACGGACCCTCCCACAGTGCGGTGCTCCCTCAGCACTGACCCTCTGACAGTGCGGCGCTCCCTCAGCACTGACCCTCCGACAGCGCGGCGCTCCCTCAGCACTGACCCTCCGACAGTGCAGCGCTCCCTCAGCACTGAGCCTCCCACAGTGACCCACTCCCTCAGCACTGAACCTCCGACAGTGCGGCGCTCCCTCAGCGCTGACCCTCCGACAGTGCGGCGCTCCCTCAGCGCTGACCCTCCGACAGCGCGGCGCTCCCTCAGCGCTGACCCTCCGACAGCGCGGCTCTCCCTCAGCACTGACCCTCCGACAGTGTGGCTCTCCCTCAATGCTGACCCTCCGACAGTGCGGTGCTCCCTCAGCGCTGACCCTCCGACAGTGCGGCACTCCCTCAGCGCTGACCCTCCCACAGTGCGACGCTCCCTCAGCGCTGACCCTCCCTCAGTGCGGCACTCCCTCAGCACTGACCCTCCCACAGTGCGGCGCTCCCTCAGCACTGACCCTCTGACAGTGCGGCGCTCCCTCAGCACTGACCCTTCCACAGTGACCCACTCCCTCAGCACTGACCCTCCGACAGTGACCCACTACCTCAGCACTGACCCTCTGACAGTGCGGCGCTCCCTCAGCACTGACCCTCCGACAGTGACCCACTCCCTCAGCACTGACCCTCCGACAGTGCGGCGCTCCCTCAGCACTGACCCTCCGACAGTGCGGCGCTCCCTCAGCACTGACCCTCCGATAGTGCGGCGCTCCCTCAGCACTGACCCTCCCACAGTGCGGCGCTCCCTCAGCACTGACCCTCTAAATTGGTGCCCGGGGCAGTGCCGGCCTAGTTTATGGGGATCAGACTCCCTCAGGTGCAGCTGAACTAGCAGCTGACAGCTCTGCTTGTATTTGTCCTGCTGCACTCTCAGTGCAACTATTTGTTAGCTATCTTCACTGCAGGAAAATGGAGAACGGGCAATAGAAACTCTTGAGTAGACAAGGGCAGTGGTGGTGCAGGGACACTCAGGAAAGTTGTTACATGTGGTCTCTCTAACACAAATGCAGTGATGGTTCTAATTAAGCCACAATCTGGAATAGCAGGAGATCGAAAGTGCCCTGCAGCAGGAATATTATGGTCATAGGCTCTCAGCCAAAATAACCATTCGTCACTCTCTGCGCGCTAGATAGGTCAGAATTTCTGAAACACAACTCATCATTAACTTTCACAACAGCTGGGCTCACAGAACAGGATGATACAAATTAAGAAAGTGCCTCTCGTTCAGGCGCAATGAGCGCAAGGTTAACCCTAAATCCCTCAATGATCAAATAACAACTCTCCTACCACACTGTCCCCATCAAACACTCCCAGGACAGGTACAGCACGGTGTTAGATACAGAGTAAACCTCCCTCTACACCGTCCCCATCAAACACTCCCAGCACAGGTACAGCACGGGGTTAGATACAGAGTAAATCTCCCTCTACACTGTCCCCATCAAACACTCCCAGGACAGGTACAGCACGGGGTTAAATACAGAGTAAAGCTCCCTCTACACCGTCCCCATCAAACACTCCCAGGACAGGTACAGCACGGGGTTAGATACAGAGTAAAACTCCCTCTACACCGTCCCCATCAAACACTCCCAGGACAGGTACAGCACGGGGTTAGATACAGAGTAAAGCTCCCTCTACACCGTCCCCATCAAACACTCCCAGGACAGGTACAGCATGGGGTTAGATACAGAGTAAAGCTCCCTCTACACTGTCCCCATCAAACACTCCCAGGACAGGTACAGCATGGGGTTAGATACAGAGTAAAGCTCCCTCTACACTGTCCCCATCAAACACTCCCAGGACAGGTACAGCACGGGGTTAGATACAGAGTAAAGCTCCCTCTACACCGTCCCCATCAAACACTCCCAGGACAGGTACAGCACGGGGTTAGACACAGAGTAAATCTCCCTCTACACCGTCCCCGTCAAACACTCCCAGGACAGGTACAGCACGGGGTTAGATACAGAGTAAAGCTCCCTCTACACTGTCCCCATCAAACACTCCCAGGACAGGTACAGCACGGGGTTAGATACAGAGTAAAGCTCCCTCTACACTGTCCCCATCAAACACTCCCAGGACAGGTACAGCATGGGGTTAGATACAGAGTAAAGCTCCCTCTACGCTTTCCCCATCAAACACTCCCAGGACAGGTACAGCACGGGGTTAGATACAGAGTAAAGCTCCCTCTTCACTGTCCACATCAAACACTCCCAGGACAGGTACAGCACGGGGTTAGACACAGAGTAAAGCTCCCCCTTCACAGTCCCCATCAAACACTCCCAGGACAGGTACAGCATGGGGTTAGATACAGAGTAAAGCTCCCTCTACACTGTCCCCATCAAACACTCCCAGGACAGGTACAGCACGGGGTTAGATACAGAGTAAAGCTCCCTCTACACCGTCACCATCAAACACTCCCAGGACAGGTACAGCACGGGGTTAGACACAGAGTAAATCTCCATCTACACCGTCCCCATCAAACACTCCCAGGACAGGTACAGCACGGGGTTAGATACAGAGTAAAGCTCCCTCTACACTGTCCCCATCAAACACTCCCAGGACAGGTACAGCACGGGTTTAGATACAGAGTAACTCTCGCTCTGCATACATTTGCACACCATGTATAGCACTGGAATAGCAGGAGATCGAAAGTGCCCTGCAGCAGGAATATTATGGTCATAGGCTCTCAGCCAAAACAACCATTCGTCACTCTCTGCGCGCTAGATAGGTCAGAATTTCTGAATCACAACTCATCACTAACTTTCACAACAGCTGGGCTCACAGAACAGGATGATACAAATTAACAAGTGCTCTTGTTCAAGCAAGGTTAACCCTAAATCCCTCAATGATCAAAGAACAACTCTCCTGCCACACTGTCTCCATCGAACACTCCCAGGACAGGTACAGCACGGGGTTAGATACAGAGTAAAGCTTCCTCTACAGTGTCCCCATCAAAGACTCCCAGGACAGGTACAGCACGGGGTTAGATACAGAGTAAAGCTCCCGCTACACCATCCCCATCAAACACTCCCAGGACAGGTACAGCACGGGGTTAGATACACAGTAAAGCTCCCGCTACACCATCCCCATCAAACACTCCCAGGACAGGTACAGCACGGGGTTAGATACAGAGTAAAGCTCCCTCTACACCAATCCCATCAAACACTCCCAGGACAGGTACAGCACGGGGTTAGATACAGAGTAAAGCTCCCTCTACACCAATCCCATCAAACACTCCCAGGACAGGTACAGCACGGGTTTAGATACAGAGTAACTCTCGCTCTGCACTGTCCCCGTCCTGTACTTTACCCTCAGAGCATGCTACAGCAGGAGAGGCTACAAGGGAAAGGATTCAGTGGTAGGCAGTGGGTATGGTATCTACTATTTTAATCGCTTATAGTTTAAGGTCTTTTTGTGGTTTTTAGTTTGTATACTCTGCCATAAAGAGGATCAGGAAAGAATGGACTAGAGTAGTTGGCTTAAAAGGTTTAATTTAAAGGGATAAGTCATGGCAGGAGAGCTCAAAGCCATGGAGTACTCCTTTTGATCCATGTGGGATGCCAAGGACATTTCCAGTGCCCGGGACCAGCATGTGTGCAGGAAGTGTGCCTAGTTGGAAGCTCGGGTTTCAGAGCTGGAACAGTGGCTGGGGACACTGTGGAGCATCGGTGAGTCTGAGAGCATTGTGGTAGCACATTTAGAGCGGTGGTCACACCGCAGCTGAAGGGACTTGAGGAAGGAAGGGAATGAGTGACCACCAGGCAGTCCAAGAGAAAGAGGCAGGTAGTTCAGGTGTCCCCTGGGGTCCTGCTGTCAAATCGATACTCTGTTTTGGAGGCTGATGAGGGCGCTGGTTCCTCCAGGGAGTGTGGACAGAGCCAAGCTTCTGGCACCATAAGCAGCCTGTCTGTACAGGAGGGGAGGAAGGGAGGAAGAGCAATAGTAATAGGGGATTATATTGTCAGGGGAACAGATAGGTGCTACTGTGGCCGTCAACGTGACTCCAGGATGGTGTGTTGCCTCCCTGGTGCCAGGGTCCGGGATGTCACTGAACGGCTGCAGGGCATCCTGAAGGGGGAGGGTGAGAAGGCAGAGGTCATGGTACATGTTGGTACCAATGACATGGGTAGAAAGAGGGATGAGGTCTTGCATCAAGAATTCAGGGAGTTAGGCAGTAGACTAAAAAGCAAGACCTGTTGGGTTGTAATCTCTGAATTACTCCCAGTGCCACGTGCTAGCGAGCTCAGAAATAGGAGAATAATGCAGAAGAATACATGGCTTAAGAGTTGGTGCAGGAGGGAGGGTTTTAGATTCCTGGATCACTGGGACTGTTTCTGGGGAAGGTGGGACCTGTACAAGTGGGATGGTCTACATCTGAACCAGAGTGAGACTAACATCCTTGCGGGCGGGTTTGCTAGTGCTGTTGGGATGAGTTTAAACTAATTTGGCAGGGGGAGTGGACACAAAATGTTAGCAGAATAGGGACACATCATAATACAGTAAAACAATCAAGTCAGAGGGAGTAAAGATGCATTAAGCTTCAAGGGAGTAAGGCAAGGCTGGATGGCCTCTACTTTAATGCCAGCAGTATTATAGGTAAAACGGATGAGTTAAGGGTGAGGATTGACACATGGAATTGTGATATAATAGCCATCACTGAGACATGGTTGAGGGAGGGGCAGGATTGGCAGCTCAATGTTCTTGAATGTAGAGTCTTCAGGCAAGACAGGGAAGGGGGTAAAAGAGGAGGAGGCATTGCATTATTAGTTAAGGAGTCAGTTACTGCAGTAAGGAGAGATGATATCTTGGAGGGGGCATCGAATGAAGCTTTGTGGGTAGAGCTTAGGAATAAAAAAAGGGGCAGCCACATTGTTAGGTGTTTATTACAGACACCCAGATAGTCACTGGAAATCGAGGAGCAAATACGTACAGAATTTGCAGAGATGTGTAAAAACAATAACAATAGGGTAATTATATTAGGTGATTTCAACTTTCCCAACATTAATTGGGATAGACATAGTGTTAAAGGCTTGGGTGGAGTGGATTTCTTGAAATGTGTACAGGAGACCTTTTTAGGTCAATATGTAGAGGGTCTAACAAGGGACGGTGCATTGCTGGACCTAATTCTGGGGAATGAAGCCGGACAGGTGGTTGAGATGGTGGTGGGGGAGCATTTTAGCAATAGCGATCACAACATGGTACAGTATAAGTTTGTCATGGACAAAGAAATCAACAAGTTGCAAAAAAATGTTTTGGATTGGGGGAGAGCAGACTTTAGTAAAATAAGGCAGGACCTGGCCAAGGTAGACTGGGAACAGCTACTTGTGGGGAAATCAACAGAGAAACAGTGGGGGGGTGTTCAAAAAGGAAATGGGGAGGGTACAGGCTCAACATGTTCCCTCTAGGGTGGTAAGGAGTAACAAGCCCAGAGAACCATGGATGACCAGAGATATTCAGGTTATGATAAGAAGGAAAAGAGAGGCTTTTAGCAAGTACATGGGAAGCAAATCAGCAGAGGCATTAGTGGAGTACAGGCAGTGCAGGGTGGAGCTTAAGAAAGCAATTAGGAGAGCAAAGAGGGGATATGAGAAAGCTCTGGCTGGTAAATGTAAGGAAAATCCCAAGATATTCTATAAGTATGTCAATGGGAAGAGGATAATCAGGGCAAGAGTAGGGACCAAGAGGGCAATCTATAGGTGGAGCCAGAGGACATTGCTAGAGTGTTGAATGAATACTTCACAGCCAACTTCACCCAAGAGAATGAAGATGAAGGTATGGAACTCGGGGGGGGGGGGAGAGACTGCGAGGTTCTTAAGTTGATATAAGGAGTGACAAGGCATTGGAGGTGTTGGCAGGCTTAAAAGTGGACAAATCTTCAGTTCTAGATGTTTTGTGTCCCAGACTGCTGAGGGAGGCAAGGGAGGCGATCTCAGGGGGTCTGATCCAAATTTTTAATCCCTCTCTGGCCACGGGGGAGGTGTCAGAAGACTGGAGAACAGCTAATGTGGTTCCGCTATTTAAGAAGGGTTGTAGAGATAAGCCAGGGACGACAGGCCAGTGAGTCTCACGTCAGTGGTGAGGCAACTATTGGAGAAAATTCTGAAGGAGAGAATCTATCTCCACTTGGAGAGGCAAGGTTTGATCAGGGATAGTCAGCGTGGCTTTGTCAGAGGGAGGTCATGCCTAACAAATGTGATTGAATTTTTTGAGGAGGTGACCAGGTGTGTAGATGAGGATAGTGCAGTTGATGTAATTTATATGGATTTCAGCAAAGCCCTTGACAAGGTCCCACATGGGAGACTTATAAAGAAGGCAAAGGCACATGGGATACAGGGTAATTTGATAAGGTGGATTCAAAATTGGCTTAGTTGTAGGAGACAGAGGGTGATGACAGAAGGATGCTTTAGTGACTGGAAGCCAGTGTCCAGTGGTGTACCACAGGGATCTGTTCTCGGTCCCCTATTATTTGTCATTTATATAAATGACATAAATGACTATGTGGGGGGTAGGATTAGTAAGTTTGCGGATGACACAAAGATTGGCCGGGTGGTTAACAGTGAGGTTGAATGTCTTGGGCTACAGGAAGATATAGACGGGATGGTCAAATGGGCAGATAAGTGGCAGATGGAAGTTAACCCTGAAAAGTGAGGTGATACACTTTGGAAGGAGTAATTTGACAAGGAAGTATTCAAAGAACGACATGGCACTAGGAAGTTCTGAGGAACAAAGAGACCTTGGCGTGTGTGTCCATAGATCCCTGAAGGCGGAGGGGCATGTTAGTGGGGTGGTGAAAAAGGCATATGGGACACTTGCCTTTATCAATCGAAGCATAGATTACAAAAGTAGGGAGGTCATGTTGGAGTTGTATAGAACCTTGGTGAGGCCACAGCTGGAGTACTGTGTGCAGTTCTGGTCACCATTTTATAGGAAGGATGTGATGGCACTGGAGGGGGTGCAGAGGAGATTCACCAGGATGTTGCCTGGGATGAAACATTTAAGTTATGAAGAGAGGTTGGACAGACTTGGGTAGTTTTCGTCGGAGCAGAGAAGACTGAGGGGTGACCCTGATTGAGGTGTACAAGATTATGAGGGGCATGGAGAGGGTGGATAGGGAGCAGCTGTTCCCCTTAGTTGAAGGGTCAGTCACAAGGGGACATAAGTTCAAGGTGAGGGGTAGGAGGTTTGGGGGAATGTGAGGAAAAACTATGTTACCCAGAGAGTGGTGAGGGTCTGGAATGCGCTGCCTGGGAGGGTGGTGGAGGCGGGTTAGCCTCACATCCTTTAAAAAGTACCTGGATGAGCACTTGGCATCATCATAACATTCAAGGCTATGGGCCAAGTGCTGGTAAATGGGATTCAATAGCTAGATTAGGGGGCACTCAAAAGTTGATGTAAACACGATGGGCCGAAGGGCCTCCACTGCACTGTAATGATGCGATTCTGTGACAGGTACAGCACGAGGTTAGTTACAGAGTAAAGCTCCCTCTACACCTTCCCCATCAAACACACCCAGGACAGGTACAGCACGGGGTTAGATACAGAGTAAAGCTCCCTCTACACCATCCCATCAAACACTCCCAGGACAGGTACAGCACGGGTTTAGATATAGAGTAAAGCTCCCTCTACACGTTCCCCATCAAAAACACCCAGGACAGGTACAGCACGGGGTTAGATACAGAGTAAAGCTCCCTCTACACTGTCCCCAACAAACACACCCAGGACAGGTACAGCACGAGGTTAGTTACAGAGCTCCCTCTACACCTTCCCCATCAAACACTCCCAGGACAGGTACAGCACGGGGTTAGATACAGAGTAAATCTCCCTCTACACTGTCCCCATCAAACACTCCCAGGACAGGTACAGCACGGGGTTAGATACAGTGTAAAGCTCCCTCTACACTGTCCCCATCAAACACTCCCAGGACAGGTACAGCACGGGGTTAGATACAGAGTAAATCTCCCTCTACACTGTCCCCATCAAACACTCTCAGGACAGGTACAGCACGGGGTTAGATACAGAGTAAAGCTCCCTCTACACTGTCCCCATCAAACACTCCCAGGACAGGTACAGCACGGGGTGAGATATAGAGTAAAGCTCCCTCTATACTGTCCCCATCAAACACTCCCAGGGCAGGTACAGCACGGGGTTAGATACAGAGTAAAGCTCCCTCTACACCGTCCCCATCAAACACTCCCAGGACAGGTACAGCACGGGGTTAGATACAGAGTG
This sequence comes from Isurus oxyrinchus, assembly GCA_026770705.1. Classification (NCBI taxonomy): domain Eukaryota; kingdom Metazoa; phylum Chordata; class Chondrichthyes; order Lamniformes; family Lamnidae; genus Isurus; species Isurus oxyrinchus. Next base: position 130,265 of record JANJGN010000828.1, read on the forward strand.
AAGCTCCCTCCAAATTGTCCCCATCAAACACTTCCATAACAGTTACAGCACGGGGTTAGATAGAGAATAAAGCTCCCTCTACATTGTCCCCATCAAACACTCCCATAACAGTTACAGCACGGGGTTAGATACAGAGTAAAGCTCCCTCTACACTGTCCCCATCAAACTCTCCCAGGACAGGGACAGCACAGGGCTAGATACAGACAAAGCTCCCTCTACACAGTCCAGATCAAACACTCCCAGGACAGGAAAAGCACGGGGTTAGATACAGAGTAAAGCTCCCTCTACACCGTCCCCATCAAACACTCCCAGGACAGGCACAGCACGGGGTTAGATACAGAGTAAAGATCCCTCTACACTGTCCCCATCAAACGCTACCAGGACAGGTACAGCATGGGGTTGAATACAGAGTAAAGCTCCTTCTACACTGTCCCCAAAAAACACTCCCAGGACAGGTGCAGCACGAGGTTAGATACAGAGTAAAGCTCCCTCTACACTGTCCCCATCAAACACAACCAAGACAGGTACAGCATGGTGTTGAATACAGAGTAAAGCTCCGTCTACACTGTCCCCATCAAACACTCCGAGGACAGGTACAGCACGGTGTTAGATACAGAGTAAAGCTCCCTCTACACTGTCCCCATCAAACACTCCCAGGACAGATACAGCACGGGGTTAGATACAGAGTAAAGCTCGCTCCACACTGTCTCCATCAAACACTCCCAGGACAGGTACCGCACGGGGTTAGATACAGAGTAAATCTCCCTCTACACCGTCCCCATCAAACACTCCCAGGACAGGTACAGCACGGGGTTAGATACAGAGTAAAGCTCCCTCTACACTGTCCCCATCAAACACTCCCAGGACAGGTACAGCACGGGTTTAGATACAGAGTAAAGCTCCCTATACACTCTCCCCATCAAACACTCCCAGTACAAGTACAGCACGGGGTTAGATACAGAGTAAAGTTCCCTCTACACTGTCCCCATCAAACTCTCCCAGGACAGGTGCAGCACGAGGTTAGATACAGAGTAAAGCTCCCTCTACACTTTTCTCATCAAACACTACCAGGACAGGTAGAGAATGGAGTTAGATACAGAGTAAAGCTCCCTCTACACCGTCACCATCAAACGCTCCCAGGACATGTACAGCATGGGGTTAGATACAGAGTAAAAATCCCTCTACACTGTCCCCATCAAACACTACCAGGACAGGTACAGCACGGTGTAAGATACAGAGTAAAGCTCCCTCTACACTGTCCCCATCAAACACTCCGTGGACAGGTACAGCACGGGGAAAGATACAGAGTAACGATTTCTCTACACTGACTCCATCAAACATTCCCAAGACAGGTACAGCACGGGATTAGATACAGAGTAAAGCTCCCTCTACACCGTCCCCATCAAACTCTCCCAGGACAGGTACAGCACGGGCTTAGATACGGAGTAAAGCCCCTTTTACATTGTCCCCATCCAACACTCGCTGGACAGGTACAGCATGGGGTTAGATTCAGAGTAAAGCTCCCTCTAAAATGACGCCGTCAAACACTCCCAGGACAGGTACAGCACGCGATTAGATACAGAGTTATGCTCCATCTACACTGTCCCCATTAAACACTACAAGGACGGGTACAACATGGGGTAACAAAAGCGTAAAGCTCCCTCTACACCGTCCCGATCAAACACTCCCAGGACAGGTACAGCATGGGGTTAGACACAGAGTAAAGCTCCCTCTACACCGTCCCAATCAAACACTCCCAGGACAGGTACAGCACGGGTTTAGATGGAGAATAAATCTCCCTTGACACAGACGCCATCAAACACTCCCAGGATAGTTACAGCAGGAGGTTAGACTAAGAGTAAAGCTCCCTCTACACTGTCCCCATCAAACACTCCCAGGACAGGTACAGCACGGGTTTAGATACAGAGTAAAGCTCCCTATACACTCTCCCCATCAAACACTCCCAGTACAAGTACAGCACGGGGTTAGATACAGAGTAAAGTTCCCTCTACACTGTCCCCATCAAACTCTCCCAGGACAGGTGCAGCACGAGGTTAGATACAGAGTAAAGCTCCCTCTACACTTTTCTCATCAAACACTACCAGGACAGGTAGAGCATGGAGTTAGATACAGAGTAAAGCTCCCTCTACACCGTCACCATCAAACGCTCCCAGGACATGTACAGCATGGGGTTAGATACAGAGTAAAAATCCCTCTACACTGTCCCCATCAAACACTACCAGGACAGGTACAGCACGGTGTAAGATACAGAGTAAAGCTCCCTCTACACTGTCCCCATCAAACACTCCGTGGACAGGTACAGCACGGGGTAAGATACAGAGTAACGATTTCTCTACACTGACTCCATCAAACATTCCCAAGACAGGTACAGCACGGGATTAGATACAGAGTAAAGCTCCCTCTACACCGTCCCCATCAAACTCTCCCAGGACAGGTACAGCACGGGCTTAGATACGGAGTAAAGCCCCTTTTACATTGTCCCCATCCAACACTCGCTGGACAGGTACAGCATGGGGTTAGATTCAGAGTAAAGCTCCCTCTAAAATGACGCCGTCAAACACTCCCAGGACAGGTACAGCACGCGATTAGATACAGAGTTATGCTCCATCTACACTGTCCCCATTAAACACTACAAGGACGGGTACAACATGGGGTAACAAAAGCGTAAAGCTCCCTCTACACCGTCCCGATCAAACACTCCCAGGACAGGTACAGCATGGGGTTAGACACAGAGTAAAGCTCCCTCTACACCGTCCCAATCAAACACTCCCAGGACAGGTACAGCACGGGTTTAGATGGAGAATAAATCTCCCTTGACACAGACGCCATCAAACACTCCCAGGATAGTTACAGCAGGAGGTTAGACTAAGAGTAAAGCACCCTGTACACTGTCCCCATCAAACAATCCCAAGACAGATACAGCACGGGGTTAGATACAGAGTAAAGCTCATTCTACACTGTTCCCATCAAACACTCCCAGGACAGGTACAGCACGGGGTTAGATACAGAGTAAAGCTCCCTCTAAACTGTCCCCATCAAACATTCCCAGAACAGGTAAGCACGGGGTTAGATACAGAGTAAAGCTCTCTCTACACTGTCCCCATCAAACACTCCCAGGACAGGTACAGCACAGGGTTACATACTGAGTAAAGCTCCCTCTACACCGTCCCCATCAAACACTCCCAGGACAGGTACAGCACGGGTAAGATACTGAGTAAAGCTTCCTCTACAAAGTCCCCATCAAACACTCCCAGGACAGGTACAGCACGGGGTTAGATACAGAGTAAAGCTCCCCCTACAGTGTCCCCATCAAACACTCCCAGGACAGGTACAGTAAGGGGTTAGATACAGAGTAAAGCTCCCTCAGCACCGTCCCCATCAAACACTCCCAGGACAGGTACAGCACGGGGTTAGATACAGAGTAAAGCTCACTCTACACTGTGCCCATGAAATACTCCCAGGACAGGTACACAAGGGGGTAGATACAGAGTAAATCTCCGCCTACAGTGAACCATTCAATCACTCCAAGGACAGGTTCAACACAGGATTACAGAGAGATTAAATCTCCCTCCACACTGTCCCGATCAAACACTCCAAGGAAAGAACCAGCACGGGGGCAGATACAGAGTAAAGCTCCCTCTACAATGACCCTATCAAACACTCCCAGGAGTGGTGCAGCACGGGGTAAGGAATAGAGTAAAGCTCCCTCTACACTGTGCGAATCAAACACCCCCAGGACAGGCTCAGCATGGCTTTAGATATAGACTAAATCTCCGTCTACAGTGTCCCTATCAAACGCTCCCAGGTCAGGTACAGCACGGGGTCAGATAATGATTAAAGCTCGCACTACAGCGGCCCCATCAAAAACTCCCAGGACAGGTACAGCACGTGTTAGATACAGAGTAAAGCTCCCTCGACACCGTCCCCATCAAACTCTCCCAGGACAAGAACTGCATGTGGTTAGATAAAGAGTAAAACATCCTCTGCACTTTCCCGATCAAACATTGCCAAGACATTTAAAGCATGGGGTTAGATACAGAGTAAATCTCCCTCTACACTGTCCCCATCAAACACTCCCAGGACAGGTACAGCACGGGGTTAGATACAGAGTAAAGCTCCCTCTACACTGTCCCCATCAAACACTCCCAGGACAGGTACAGCACGGGGTTAGATACAGAGTAAAGCTCCCTCTACACTGTCCCCATCAAACATTCCCAGGACAGGTACAGCATGGGGTTAGATACAGACTAAATCACCTTCTACATTGTGCCCATCAAACAATCCCTGGACAGGTACAGCACAGGGATAGATACAGAGTAAAGCTCCCTCTACACCGTCCCCATCAAACACTCCCAGGACAGATACAGCATGGAGTTAGATACAGAGTAAAGCTCCCTCTACACTGTCCCCATCAAACACTCCCAGGACAGGTACAGCACGGGGTTAGATACAGTGTAAATCTCCTTTGACATTGTCCCCATCAAACACTCGCTGGACAGTTACAACATGGGGCTAGATACAGAGTAAAGCTACCTCTAAAATGACTCCGTCAAACACTCCCAGGACCGGTACAGCACATGATTAGATACAGAGTTATGCTCCATCAACACCGTCGCAATTAAACTCTGCAAGGACAGGTACAACATGGGGTAAGATAAAGCGTAAAACTCCCTCTACATCGTCCCGATCGAACACTCCAAGGACAGGTACAGCCCGGGTTTAGATGGAGAGTAAATCTCCGTTGACACAGTTCCCATCACACAATCCCAGGACAGATACAGCATGGGGTTAAATACAGAGTAAAGCTCCCTCTACAGTTTCCCCATCAAACACTCCCAAGACAGGTACAGCATGGGGTTAGATACAGAGTAAAGCTCCCACTACACCGTCCCCATCAAACACTCCCAGGACAGGTACAGCACGGGGTTAGATACAGAGTAAAGCTCCCTCTACACCGTCCCCATCAAACAATCTCAGGACAGGTACAGCGCAGGGTCAGATACAGTGTAAAGCTCCCTCAACACTTTCCCCATCAAACACTCCCAGGAGAGGTACAGCACGGGGATAGATACTGAGTAAAGCACCCTCTACACCGTCCCCATCAAACACTCTCAGGACAGGCACAGCACGGGGTTTATACAGAGTAAAGCTCGCTCTACACTGTCTCCATCAAACATTCCCAGGACAGGTACAGCACGGGGTTAGATAAAGACTAAATCTCCTTCTACATTGTGCCCATCAAACAATCCCTGGACAGGTACAGCACAGGGATAGATACAGAGTAAAGCTCCCTCTACACCGTCCCCATCAAACACTCCCAGGACAGGTACAGCCCGGGTTTAGATGGAGAGTAAATCTCCGTTGACACAGTTCCCATCACACAATCCCAGGACAGATACAGCATGTGGTTAAATACAGAGTAAAGCTCCCTCTACAGTGTCCCCATCAAACACTCCCAAGACAGGTACAAAATGGGGTTAGATACAGAGTAAAGCTCCCACTACACCGTCCCCATCAAACACTCCCAGGACATGTACAGCACGGGGTTAGATACAGAGTAAAGCTCCGTCTACACCGTCCCCATCAAACACTCCCAGGACAGGTACAGCACGGGGTTTATACAGAGTAAAGCTCGCTCTACACTGTCTCCATCAAATTCTCCCAGGACAGGTACAGCACGGGGTTAGATACAGAGTAAAGCTCCTTCTACACTGTCCCCATCAAACACTCCCAGGACAGGTACAGCATGGGGTTAGATACAGAGTAAAGCTCCCTCTACGCTGTCCCCATCAAACACTCTCAGGACAGGTACAGCACGTGGTTAGATACAGAGTAAAGCTCCCTCTACACTGTCCCCATCAAACACTCCCAGGACAGGTACAGCACGGGGTTAGATACAGAGTAAATCTCTTTCTACACTGTCCCCATCAAACTCTCCCAGGACAGGTACAGCACACGGTTAGATACAGAGTGAAGCTCCCTCTATGCGTGAAAGCCACCCTCCAGTCTGCAGCCTAAGGAGATATATGATCTGAGGCCTCAACCACGGGATGAGCTGAGAGAGAAGGGGCAGGATCTGAGTGGTGGTTCTCAGTTCAATATTGACCCTACAAGCAGCATAAGGGGAAAAGGAGACAATCAGCGAAAATTATCTTGTTGCTACAGATGCAATCTTGCTGTGTGAAATCTAACTTGGCCACTGCACCTGGAATATCGCAACAGTTAGGTTAAAACATGTAAACATATCTAGGAATTACAACGAGTTCAGCACAGGGTTAGATACAGAGGAAAGCTCCCTCTACTCCGTCCCCATCAAACACTCCCAGGACAGGTAAAGCACGGGGTTAGATACAGAGTAAATCTCCCTCTACACCGTCCCCATCAAACAATCCGAGGACTGGTACAGCAGGGGGTGAGATACAGAGTAAAGCTTCCTCTAAACTGACTCCGTCAAACACTGCCAGGACAGGGACAGCACGGGGTTAGATAGTTATGCTCCATCTATACAATACAATACAAGGACAGGTACAACATGGGATATGAAAAAGCGTAAAGCTCCCTCTACACCGTCCCCATCAAACACTCCCAGGACAGGTACAGCACGGGGTTAGATACAGAGTAAAGCTCCCTCTACACCGTCCCCATCAAACACTCCCAGGACAGGTACACCACGGGATTAGATACAGAGTAAAGCTCACTCTACAATGTGCCCATGAAATACTCCGAGGACAGGTACACATGGGGGTAGATACAGAGTAAATCTCAGCCTACAGTGACCCATTCAATCACTCCAATGACAGGTTCAACACAGAATAACAGAGATTTTAAATCTCTCTCTACACTGTCCCGATCAAACACTCCAAGGAAAGAACCAGCACGGGGGCAGATACAGAGTAAAGCTCCCTCTACAATGACCCTATCAAACACTCCCAGGAGTGGTGCAGCACGGGGTAAGGAATAGAGTAAAGCTCCCTCTACACTGTGCGAATCAAACACCCCCAGGACAGGCTCAGCATGGCTTTAGATATAGACTAAATCTCCGTCTACAGTGTCCCTATCAAACGCTCCCAGGTCAGGTAGAGCACGGGGTCAGATAATGATTAAAGCTCGCACTACAGCGGCCCCATCAAAAACTCCCAGGACAGGTACAGGACGTGTTAGATACAGACTAAAGCTCCCTCTACACCGTCCCCATCAAAATCTCCCAGGACAAGAACTGCATGTGGTCAGATAAAGAGTAAAACATCCTCTGCACTTTCCCGATCAAACATTGCCAGGACATTTAAAGCATGGGGTTAGATACAGAGTAAAGCTCCCTCTACACTGTCCCCATCAAACAGTCCCAGGACAGGTACAGCATGGGGTTACATACAGAGTAAAGCTCCCTCTACACCGTCCCCATCAAACACTCCCAGGACAGGTACAGCACGGGGTTAGATACAGAGTAAAGCTCCCTCTACACAGTCCCCATCAAACACTCCCAGGACAGATACAGCACGAAGTTAGATACAGAGTAAAGCTCCCTCTACACTGTCCCCCTCAAACACTCCCAGGACAGGTACAGCATGGGGTTACATACAGAGTAAAGCTCCCCCTACACTGTCCCCATCAAACACTCCCGGGACAGGTACAGCAGGGGATAGAAACAGAGTAAAGCTCCCTCTACACCGTCCCCATCAAACACTCCCAGGACAGGTACAGCACGGGGTTAGATACAGAGTAAATCTCCCTCTACACCGTCCCCATCAAACACTCCCAGGACGGGTACAGCACGGGGTTAGATACAAAGTAAAGCTCCCTCTACACCGTCCCCATCAAACACTCCCAGGACAGGTACAGCACGGGGTTACATACTGAGTAAAGCTGCATCTACACTGTCCCCATCAAACACTCCCAGGACAGGTGGAGCACGGGGTTAGATACAGAGTAAAGCTCCCTCTACACCGTCCCCATCAAACAATCCCAGGACAGGTACAGCACGGGGTTAGATACAGAGTAAAGCTCCCTCTACACTGTCCCCATCAAACACTCCCAGGACAGATACAGCACGGGGTTAGATACAGAGTAAAGCTCCCTCTACACTGTCCCCATCAAACACTCCCAGGACAGGTAAAGCACGGGGTTAGATACAGAGTAAAGCTCCCTCTACACCGTCCCCATCAAACACTCCCAGTACAGGTACAGCACGGAGTTAGATACAGAGTAAAGCTCCCTCTACACAGTCCCCATCAAACATTCCCAGGACAGGTACAGCACGGGGTTAGACACAGAAAAAGCTCCCTCTACACTGTCCCCATCAAACATTCGCAGGACAGGTACAGCACGGGGTGAGATACAGAGTAAATCTCCCTCTACACCGTCCCCATCAAACACTCCCTGGACTGGTACAGCACGGGGTTAGATACAGTGTAAAGCTCCCTCTACACCGTCCCCATCAAACACTCCCAGGACAGGTGCAGCATGGGGTTAGATATAGAGTAAAGCTCCCTCTACACCGTCCCCATCAAACACTCCAAGGACAGGTGCAGCACGGGGTTAGATACAGAGTAAAGCTCCCTCTACCCTGTCCCCATCAAACACTCCCAGGACAGGTACAGCACGGGATTAGATACAGAGTAAAGTTCCCTCTACACTGTCCCCATCTAACACTCCCAGGACAGGTACAGCATGGGGTTAGATACAGAGTAAAGCTCCATCTACACTGTCCCCATCAAACACTCCCAGGACAGGTACAGCACGGGGTGAGATACAGAGTAAAGGTCCCTCTATACTCTCCCCATCAAACGCTCCCAGGACAAGAACAGCACGGGGTTAGATACAGAGTAAAGCTCCCTCTGCACCGTCGCCATCAAACACTCCCAGGACACGTACAGCACGCGGTTAGATACAGAGTAAAGTTCCCTCCACACCGTCCCCATCAAACACTCCCAGGACAGGTACAGCACGGAGTTAGATACAGAGTACAGCATCCCCAACACCGTCCCCATCAAACACTCCCAGGACAGGTACAGCACGGGGTGAGATACAGAGTAAAGCTCCCTCTACACAGTCCCCATCAAAAACTCCCAGGACAGTTACGGCACGGGGTTAGATACAGAGTAAAGCTCCCTCTACACTGTCCCCATCAAACACTCCCAGGACAGTTACAGCACGAAGTTAGATACAGAGTAAAGCTCCCTCTACACTGTCCCCCTCAAACATTCCCTGGACAGGAACAGCACGGAGTAAGATACAGAGTAAAGCTCCCTCTACACTGTCCCCATCAAACAGTCCCAGGACAGGTAAAGCACGGGGTTACATACTGAGTAAAGCTGCCTCTACACCGTCCCCATCAAACACTCCCAGGACAGGTACAGTACGGGGTTAGATATAGAGGAAAGCTCCCTCTACACAGTCCCCATCAAACACTCCCAGGACAGGTACAGCACTGGGTCAGATACAGAGTAAAGCACCATCTACACTGTCCCCATCAAACACTCCCAGGACAGGTACAGCATGGGGTTACATACAGAGTAAAGCTCCCCCTACACTGTCCCCATCAAACACTCCCGGGACAGGTACAGCAGGGGATAGAAACAGAGTAAAGCTCCCTCTACACCGTCCCCATCAAACACTCCCAGGACAGGTACAGCACGGGTTTAGATGGAGAGTAAATCTCCGTTGACACAGTTCCCATCACACAATCCCAGGACAGATACAGCATGTGGTTAAATACAGAGTAAAGCTCCCTCTACAGTGTCCCCATCAAACACTCCCAAGACAGGTACAAAATGGGGTTAGATACAGAGTAAAGCTCCCACTACACCGTCCCCATCAAACACTCCCAGGACATGTACAGCACGGGGTTAGATAGAGAGTAAAGCTCCGTCTACACCGTCCCCATCAAACACTCCCAGGACAGGTACAGCATGGGGTTAGATACAGAGTAAAGCTCCCTCAACACTTTCCCCATCAAACAATCTCAGGACAGGCACAGCACGGGGTTTATACAGAGTAAAGCTCGCTCTACACTGTCTCCATCAAATTCTCCCAGGACAGGTACAGCACGGGGTTAGATACAGAGTAAAGCTCCCTCTACACCGTCCCCATCAAACAATCCCAGGACAGGTACAGCACGGGGTTAGATACAGAGTAAAGCTCCCTCTACACTGTCCCCATCAAACACTCCCAGGACAGATACAGCACGGGGTTAGATACAGAGTAAAGCTCCCTCTACACTGTCCCCATCAAACACTCCCAGGACAGGTAAAGCACGGGGTTAGATACAGAGTAAAGCTCCCTCTACACCGTCCCCATCAAACACTCCCAGTACAGGTACAGCACGGAGTTAGATACAGAGTAAAGCTCCCTCTACACAGTCCCCATCAAACATTCCCAGGACAGGTACAGCACGGGGTTAGACACAGAAAAAGCTCCCTCTACACTGTCCCCATCAAACATTCGCAGGACAGGTACAGCACGGGGTTAGATACAGAGTAAATCTCCCTCTACACCGTCCCCATCAAACACTCCCTGGACTGGTACAGCACGGGGTTAGATACAGTGTAAAGCTCCCTCTACACCGTCCCCATCAAACACTCCCAGGACAGGTGCAGCATGGGGTTAGATATAGAGTAAAGCTCCCTCTACACCGTCCCCATCAAACACTCCAAGGACAGGTGCAGCACGGGGTTAGATACAGAGTAAAGCTCCCTCTACCCTGTCCCCATCAAACACTCCCAGGACAGGTACAGCACGGGATTAGATACAGAGTAAAGTTCCCTCTACACTGTCCCCATCTAACACTCCCAGGACAGGTACAGCATGGGGTTAGATACAGAGTAAAGCTCCATCTACACTGTCCCCATCAAACACTCCCAGGACAGGTACAGCACGGGGTGAGATACAGAGTAAAGGTCCCTCTATACTCTCCCCATCAAACGCTCCCAGGACAAGAACAGCACGGGGTTAGATACAGAGTAAAGCTCCCTCTGCACCGTCGCCATCAAACACTCCCAGGACACGTACAGCACGCGGTTAGATACAGAGTAAAGTTCCCTCCACACCGTCCCCATCAAACACTCCCAGGACAGGTACAGCACGGAGTTAGATACAGAGTACAGCATCCCCAACACCGTCCCCATCAAACACTCCCAGGACAGGTACAGCACGGGGTGAGATACAGAGTAAAGCTCCCATTACACAGTCCCCATCAAAAACTCCCAGGACAGTTACGGCACGGGGTTAGATACAGAGTAAAGCTCCCTCTACACAGTCCCCCTCAAACAGTCCCAGGACAGGAACAGCACGGGGTTAGATACAGAGTAAAGCTCCCTCTACACTGTCCCCATCAAACAGTCCCAGGACAGGTACAGCACGGGGTTACAGACAGAGTAAAGCTCCCTCTACACCGTCCCCATCAAACACTCCCGGGACAGGTACAGCACGGGTATAGAAACAGTGTAAAGCTCCCTCAACACCGTCCCCATCAAACACTCGCAGGACAGGTACAGCACGGGGTTAGATACAGAGTAAATCTCCCTCTACACCGTCCCCATCAAACACTCCCAGGACGGGTACAGCACGGGGTTAGATACAGAGTAAAGCTCCCTCTACACCGTCCCCATCAAACACTCCCAGGACAGGTACAGCACGGGGTTAGATACAGAGTAAAGCTCCCTCTACACTGTCCCCATCAAACACTCCCAGGAGAGGTACAGCACGGTGTTAGATACAGAGTAAAGCTCCCAATACACTGTCCCCATCAAACACTCCCAGGACAGATACAGCACGGGGTTAGATACAGAGTAAAGCTCGCTCCACACTGTCTCCATCAAACACTCCCAGGACAGGTACAGCACGGGGTCAGATACAGAGTAAATCTCCCTCTACACCGTCCCCATCAAACACTCCCCGGACAGGTACAGCACGGGGTTAGATACAGAGTAAAGCTCCCTCGACACTGTCCCCATCAAACACTCCCAGGACAGGTACAGCACGGGGTTAGATACAGAGTAAAGGTCCCTCTACACTCTCCCCATCAAACACTCCCAGGACAAGTAAAGCACGGGGTTAGATACAGAGTAAAGCTCCCACTGCACCGTCGCCATCAAACACTCCCAGGACAGGTACAGCACGCGGTTAGATACAGAGTAAAGTTCCCTCTACACCGTCCCCATCAAACACTCCCAGGACAGGTACAGCACGGAGTTAGATACAGAGTAAAGCTCCCCCTACACCGTCCCCATCAAACAGTCCCAGGACAGGTACAGCACGGGGTGAGAGACAGAGTTAAGCTGCCTCTACACTGTCCCCATCAAACACTCCCAGGACAGGTACAGCATGGGGTTAGATACAGAGTAAATCTTCTTCTACACTGTCCCCATCAAACACTCCCAGGACAGGTGCAGCACGGGGTTAGATACAGAGTAAAGCTCCCTCTACACCGTCCCCATCAAACACTCCCAGGACAGGTACAGCACGGGGTTAGATACAGAGTAAAGCTCCCTCTACACTGTCCCCATCAAACACTCCCAGGACAGGTACAGCACGGTGTTAGATACAGAGTAAAGCTCCCAATACACTGACCCCATCAAATACTCCCAGGACAGATACAGCACGGGGTTAGATACAGAGTAATGCTCGCTCGACACTGTCTCCATCAAACACTCCCAGGACAGGTACAGCACGGGGTTAGATACAGAGTAAATCTCCCTCTACACCGTCCCCATCAAACACTCCCCGGACAGGCACAGCACGGGGTTAGATACATAGTAAAGCTCCCTCGACACTGTCCCCATCAAACACTCCCAGGACAGGTACAGCACGGGGTTAGATACAGAGTAAAGGTCCCTCTACACTCTCCCCGTCAAACACTCCCAGGACAAGTAAAGCACGGGGTTAGATACAGAGTAAAGCTCCCACTGCACCGTCGCCATCAAACACTCCCAGGACAGGTACAGCACGCGGTTAGATACAGAGTAAAGTTCCCTCTACACCGTCCCCATCAAACACTCCCAGGACAGGTACAGCACGGAGTTAGATACAGAGTAAAGCTCCCCCTACACCGTCCCCATCAAACAGTCCCAGGACAGGTACAGCACGGGGTGAGATACAGAGTAAAGCTGCCTCTACACTGTCCCCATCAAACACTCCCAGGACAGGTACAGCACGGGGTTAGATACAGAGTAAAGCTCCCTCTACACCGTCCGCATCAAACACTCCCAGGACAGGTACAGCACGGGTTTATATACAGAGTAAAGCTCCCTCTACACAGTCCCTATCAAACATTCCCCGGACAGGTACAGCACGGGGTTAGGTACAGAGTAAAGCTCCCTCTACACTGTCCCCATCAAACAGTCCCAGGACAGGTACAGCACGGGGTGAGATACAGAGTAAAGCTGCCTCTTCACTGTCCCCATCAAACACTCCCAGGACAGGTACAGCACGTGGTTAGATACAAAGGAAAGCTCCCTCTACTCCGTCCCCATCAAACACTCCCAGGACAGGTACAGCACGGTGTTAGATACAGAGTAAAGCTCCCTCTACACTGTCCCCATCAAACACTCCCAGGACAGATACAGCACGGGGTGAGATACAGAGTAAAGTTCCCTCTACACTGTCCCCATCAAACACTCCCAGGACAGGTAAAGCACGGGGTTAGATACAGAGTAAAGCTCCCTCTACACCGTCCCCATCAAACACTCCCAGGACAGGTACAGCAAGGGGTTAGATACAGAGTAAAGCTCCCTCTACACTGTCCCCATCAAACAGTCCCTGGACAGGTACAGCACGTGGTGAGATACAGGGTAAAGCTCCCTCTGCACTGTCCCCATCAAACACTCCCAGGACAGGCACAGCACGGGGTTAGATACAGAGTAAAGCTCCCTCTACACAGTCCCCATCAAACATTGCCAGGACAGGTACAGCACGGGGTTAGATACAGAGTAAAGCTCCCTCTACACTGTCCCCATCAAACACTCCCAGGACAGGTGCAGCATGGGGTTAGATATAGAGTAAAGCTCCCTCTACACCGTCCCCATCAAACACTCCAAGGACAGGTGCAGCACGGGGTTAGATACAGAGTAAAGCTCCCTCTACCCTGTCCCCATCAAACACTCCCAGGACAGGTACAGCACGGGATTAGATACAGAGTAAAGTTCCCTCTACACTGTCCCCATCTAACACTCCCAGGACAGGTACAGCATGGGGTTAGATACAGAGTAAAGCTCCATCTACACTGTCCCCATCAAACACTCCCAGGACAGGTACAGCACGGGGTGAGATACAGAGTAAAGGTCCCTCTATACTCTCCCCATCAAACGCTCCCAGGACAAGAACAGCACGGGGTTAGATACAGAGTAAAGCTCCCTCTGCACCGTCGCCATCAAACACTCCCAGGACACGTACAGCACGCGGTTAGATACAGAGTAAAGTTCCCTCCACACCGTCCCCATCAAACACTCCCAGGACAGGTACAGCACGGAGTTAGATACAGAGTACAGCATCCCCAACACCGTCCCCATCAAACACTCCCAGGACAGGTACAGCACGGGGTGAGATACAGAGTAAAGCTCCCATTACACAGTCCCCATCAAAAACTCCCAGGACAGTTACGGCACGGGGTTAGATACAGAGTAAAGCTCCCTCTACACTGTCCCCCTCAAACAGTCCCAGGACAGGAACAGCACGGGGTTAGATACAGAGTAAAGCTCCCTCTACACTGTCCCCATCAAACAGTCCCAGGACAGGTACAGCACGGGGTTACAGACAGAGTAAAGCTCCCTCTACACCGTCCCCATCAAACACTCCCGGGACAGGTACAGCACGGGTATAGAAACAGTGTAAAGCTCCCTCAACACCGTCCCCATCAAACACTCGCAGGACAGGTACAGCACGGGGTTAGATACAGAGTAAATCTCCCTCTACACCGTCCCCATCAAACACTCCCAGGACGGGTACAGCACGGGGTTAGATACAGAGTAAAGCTCCCTCTACACCGTCCCCATCAAACACTCCCAGGACAGGTACAGCACGGGGTTAGATACAGAGTAAAGCTCCCTCTACACTGTCCCCATCAAACACTCCCAGGAGAGGTACAGCACGGTGTTAGATACAGAGTAAAGCTCCCAATACACTGTCCCCATCAAACACTCCCAGGACAGATACAGCACGGGGTTAGATACAGAGTAAAGCTCGCTCCACACTGTCTCCATCAAACACTCCCAGGACAGGTACAGCACGGGGTCAGATACAGAGTAAATCTCCCTCTACACCGTCCCCATCAAACACTCCCCGGACAGGTACAGCACGGGGTTAGATACAGAGTAAAGCTCCCTCGACACTGTCCCCATCAAACACTCCCAGGACAGGTACAGCACGGGGTTAGATACAGAGTAAAGGTCCCTCTACACTCTCCCCATCAAACACTCCCAGGACAAGTAAAGCACGGGGTTAGATACAGAGTAAAGCTCCCACTGCACCGTCGCCATCAAACACTCCCAGGACAGGTACAGCACGCGGTTAGATACAGAGTAAAGTTCCCTCTACACCGTCCCCATCAAACACTCCCAGGACAGGTACAGCACGGAGTTAGATACAGAGTAAAGCTCCCCCTACACCGTCCCCATCAAACAGTCCCAGGACAGGTACAGCACGGGGTGAGAGACAGAGTTAAGCTGCCTCTACACTGTCCCCATCAAACACTCCCAGGACAGGTACAGCATGGGGTTAGATACAGAGTAAATCTTCCTCTACACTGTCCCCATCAAACACTCCCAGGACAGGTGCAGCACGGGGTTAGATACAGAGTAAAGCTCCCTCTACACCGTCCCCATCAAACACTCCCAGGACAGGTACAGCACGGGGTAAGATACAGAGTAAAGCTCCCTCTACACTGTCCCCATCAAACACTCCCAGGACAGGTACAGCACGGTGTTAGATACAGAGTAAAGCTCCCAATACACTGACCCCATCAAATACTCCCAGGACAGATACAGCACGGGGTTAGATACAGAGTAATGCTCGCTCGACACTGTCTCCATCAAACACTCCCAGGACAGGTACAGCACGGGGTTAGATAAAGAGTAAATCTCCCTCTACACCGTCCCCATCAAACACTCCCCGGACAGGCACAGCACGGGGTTAGATACATAGTAAAGCTCCCTCGACACTGTCCCCATCAAACACTCCCAGGACAGGTACAGCACGGGGTTAGATACAGAGTAAAGGTCCCTCTACACTCTCCCCGTCAAACACTCCCAGGACAAGTAAAGCACGGGGTTAGATACAGAGTAAAGCTCCCACTGCACCGTCACCATCAAACACTCCCAGGACAGGTACAGCACGCGGTTAGATACAGAGTAAAGTTCCCTCTACACCGTCCCCATCAAACACTCCCAGGACAGGTACAGCACGGAGTTAGATACAGAGTAAAGCTCCCCCTACACCGTCCCCATCAAACAGTCCCAGGACAGGTACAGCACGGGGTGAGATACAGAGTAAAGCTGCCTCTACACTGTCCCCATCAAACACTCCCAGGACAGGTACAGCACGGGGTTAGATACAGAGTAAAGCTCCCTCTACACCGTCCGCATCAAACACTCCCAGGACAGGTACAGCACGGGTTTATATACAGAGTAAAGCTCCCTCTACACAGTCCCTATCAAACATTCCCCGGACAGGTACAGCACGGGGTTAGGTACAGAGTAAAGCTCCCTCTACACTGTCCCCATCAAACAGTCCCAGGACAGGTACAGCACGGGGTGAGATACAGAGTAAAGCTGCCTCTTCACTGTCCCCATCAAACACTCCCAGGACAGGTACAGCACGTGGTTAGATACAAAGGAAAGCTCCCTCTACTCCGTCCCCATCAAACACTCCCAGGACAGGTACAGCACGGTGTTAGATACAGAGTAAAGCTCCCTCTACACTGTCCCCATCAAACACTCCCAGGACAGATACAGCACGGGGTGAGATACAGAGTAAAGTTCCCTCTACACTGTCCCCATCAAACACTCCCAGGACAGGTAAAGCACGGGGTTAGATACAGAGTAAAGCTCCCTCTACACCGTCCCCATCAAACACTCCCAGGACAGGTACAGCAAGGGGTTAGATACAGAGTAAAGCTCCCTCTACACTGTCCCCATCAAACAGTCCCTGGACAGGTACAGCACGTGGTGAGATACAGGGTAAAGCTCCCTCTGCACTGTCCCCATCAAACACTCCCAGGACAGGCACAGCACGGGGTTAGATACAGAGTAAAGCTCCCTCTACACAGTCCCCATCAAACATTGCCAGGACAGGTACAGCACGGGGTTAGATACAGAGTAAAGCTCCCTCTACACTGTCCCCATCAAACACTCCCAGGACAGGTACAGCACGCGGTTAGATACAGAGTAAATCTCCCTCTACACTGTCCCCATCAAACACTCCCAGGACAGGTACAGCACGGGGTTAGATACAGAGTAAAACTCCCTCTACACTGTCCCCATCAAACACTCCGTGGACAGGTACAGCATGGGGTTAGATACAGAGTAAAGCTCCCTCTACACTGTCCCCATCAAACACTCCCAGGACAGGAACAGCACGGAGTTAGATACAGAGTAAAGCTCCCTCTACACCGTCCCCATCAAACACTCCCAGGACAGGTACAGCACGGGGTTAGATACAGAGTAAAGCTCCCTCTACACCGTCCCCATCAAACACCCCCAGGACAGGTACAGCACAGGGTTAGATACAGAGTAGAGCTCCCTCTACACTGTCCCCATCAAACACTCCAAGGACAGGAACAGCACGGAGTTAGATACAGAGTAAAGCTCCCTCTACACCGTCCCCATCAAACACTCCCAGGACAGGTACAGCACGGGTTAGATACAGAGTAAAGCTCCCTCTACACCGTCCCCATCAAACACTCCCAGGACAGGTACAGCACGGGGTTAGATACAGAGTAAAGCTCCCTCTGCACCGTCCCCATCAAACACTCCCAGGACAGGTACAGCACGGGGTTAGATACAGAGTAAAGCTCCCTCTACACCGTCCCCATCAAACACTCCCAGGACAGGTACAGCACGGGGTTAGATACAGAGTAAAGCTCCCTCTACACTGTCCCCATCAAACACTCCCAGGACAGGTACAGCACGGGGTTAGATACAGAGTAAAGCTCCCTCTACACTGTCCCCATCAAACACTCCCAGGACAGGTACAGCACAGGGTTAGATATAGAGTAAAGCTCCCTCTAAGTGTGAAAGCCACCCTCCATTCTGCAGCCTAAGGAGATATATGATCTGAGTCCTCAACTAGGGGATGAGTTCAGAGAGAGAAGGGACAGGATCTGAACGGTATTTCTCAGGTCAATATTTAGCCCACATGCAGCATAAGTAGAAAAAGAGACAATCTGCGAAAATTATCTTGCTGCAACTTGTGCAATCTTGCTGTGCGCAACCTAACTTGGCCACAGCACCGTGAATATCACAACAGAGAGGTTCAAACATGTAAACATATCTAGGAATAACAATGGGTTCAGCACGGGGTCAGATACAGAGTAAAGCTCCCTCTACACTGTCCCCATCAAACACTCCCAGGACAGGTACAGCACGGGGTCAGATACAGAGTAAATCTCCCTCTACACCGTCCCCATCAAACACTCCCAGGACAGATACAGCACGGGGTTAGATACAGAGTAAAGCTCCCTCTACACCGTCCCCATCAAACACTCCCAGGACTGGTACAGCACGGGGTTAGATATAGAGTAAAGATCCCTCTACACTGTCCCCATCAAACATTCCCAGGACAGGTACAGCACGGGGTTAGATACAGAGTAAAGCTCCCTCTACACTGTCCCCATCAAACACTCCCAGGACAGGCACAGCACGGGGTTTGATACAGAGTAAAGCTCCCTCTACACCGTCCCCATCAAACACTCCCAGGACTGGTACAGCACGGGGTTAGATATAGAGTAAAGATCCCTCTACACTGTCCCCATCAAACACTCCCAGGACAGGTACAGCACAGGGTTAGATATAGAGTAAAGCTCCCTCTAAGTGTGAAAGCCACCCTCCATTCTGCAGCCTAAGGAGATATATGATCTGAGGCCTCAACCACGGGATGAGCTGAGAGAGAAGGGGCAGGATCTGAGTGGTGGTTCTCAGTTCAATATTGACCCTACAAGCAGCATAAGGGGAACGGGAGACAATCAGCGAAAATTATCTTGTTGCTACAGATGCAATCTTGCTGTGTGCAATCTAACTTGGCCACTGCACCTTGAATATCGCAACAGTTAGGTTAAAACATGTAAACATATCTAGGAATTACAACGAGTTCAGCACAGGGTTAGATAAAAAGGAAAGATCCCTCTAATCCGTCCCCATCAAACACTCCCAGGACAGGTACAGCATGGTGTTAGATACAGAGTAAAGCTCCCTCTACACTGTCCCCATCAAACACTCCCAGGACAGATACAGCACGGGGTGAGATACAGAGTAAAGTTCCCTCTACACTGTCCCCATCAAACACTCCCAGGACAGGTACAGCACGTGGTGAGATACAGGGTAAAGCTCCCTCTGCACTGTCCCCATCAAACACTCCCAGGACAGGCACAGCACGGGGTTAGATACAGAGTAAAGCTCCCTCTACACAGTCCCCATCAAACATTGCCAGGACAGGTACAGCACGGGGTTAGATACAGAGTAAAGCTCCCTCTACACTGTCCCCATCAAACACTCCCAGGACAGGTACAGCACGCGGTTAGATACAGAGTAAATCTCCCTCTACACTGTCCCCATCAAACACTCCCAGGACAGGTACAGCACGGGGTTAGATACAGAGTAAAACTCCCTCTACACTGTCCCCATCAAACACTCCGTGGACAGGTACAGCATGGGGTTAGATACAGAGTAAAGCTCCCTCTACACTGTCCCCATCAAACACTCCCAGGACAGGAACAGCACGGAGTTAGATACAGAGTAAAGCTCCCTCTACACCGTCCCCATCAAACACTCCCAGGACAGGTACAGCACGGGGTTAGATACAGAGTAGAGCTCCCTCTACACTGTCCCCATCAAACACTCCAAGGACAGGAACAGCACGGAGTTAGATACAGAGTAAAGCTCCCTCTACACCGTCCCCATCAAACACTCCCAGGACAGGTACAGCACGGGTTAGATACAGAGTAAAGCTCCCTCTACACCGTCCCCATCAAACACTCCCAGGACAGGTACAGCACGGGGTTAGATACAGAGTAAAGCTCCCTCTACACCGTCCCCATCAAACACTCCCAGGACAGGTACAGCACGGGGTTAGATACAGAGTAAATCTCCCTCTACACTGTCCCCATCAAACACTCCCAGGACAGGTACAGCACGGGGTTAGATACAGAGTAAAGCTCCCTCTACACCGTCCCCATCAAACACTCCCAGGACAGGTACAGCACGGGGTTAGATACAGAGTAAAGCTCCCTCTACACCGTCCCCATCAAACACTCCCAGGACAGGGACAGCGCGGGGTTAGATACAGTGTAAAGCTCCCTCTACACCGTCCCCATCAAACACTCCCAGGACAGATACAGCACGGGGTTAGATACAGAGTAAAGCTCCCTCTACACCGTCCCCATCAAACACTCCCAGGACAGGTACAGCAGGGGGTTAGATACAGAGTAAAGCTCCCTCTACACTGTCCACATCAAACACTCCCAGGACAGGTACAGCACAGGGTTAGATATAGAGTAAAGCTCCCTCTAAGTGTGAAAGCCACCCTCCATTCTGCAGCCTAAGGAGATATATGATCTGAGTCCTCAACTAGGGGATGAGTTCAGAGAGAGAAGGGACAGGATCTGAACGGTATTTCTCAGGTCAATATTTAGCCCACATGCAGCATAAGTAGAAAAAGAGACAATCTGCGAAAATTATCTTGCTGCAACTTGTGCAATCTTGCTGTGCGCAACCTAACTTGGCCACAGCACCGTGAATATCACAACAGAGAGGTTCAAACATGTAAACATATCTAGGAATAACAATGGGTTCAGCACGGGGTCAGATACAGAGTAAAGCTCCCGCTACACTGTCCCCATCAAACACTCCCAGGACAGGTACAGCACGGTGTTAGATACAGAGTAAAGCTCCCTCTACACTGTCCCCATCAAACACTCCCAGGACAGGTACAGCACGGTGTTAGATACAGAGTAAAGCTCCCTCTACACTGTCCCCATCAAACACTCCCAGAACAGGTAAAGCACGGGGTTAGATACAGAGTAAAGCTCCCTCTACACCGTCCCCATCAAACACTCCCAGGACAGGTACAGCAAGGGGTTAGATACAGAGTAAAGCTCCCTCTACACTGTCCCCATCAAACAGTCCCAGGACAGGTACAGCACGTGGTGAGATACAGAGTAAAGCTCCCTCTGCACTGTCCCCATCAAACACTCCCAGGACAGGCACAGCACGGGGTTAGATACAGAGTAAAGCTCCCTCTACACAGTCCCCATCAAACACTCCCAGGACAGATACAGCACGGGGTGAGATACAGAGTAAAGTTCCCTCTACACTGTCCCCATCAAACACTCCCAGAACAGGTAAAGCACGGGGTTAGATACAGAGTAAAGCTCCCTCTACACCGTCCCCATCAAACACTCCCAGGACAGGTACAGCAAGGGGTTAGATACAGAGTAAAGCTCCCTCTACACTGTCCCCATCAAACAGTCCCAGGACAGGTACAGCACGTGGTGAGATACAGAGTAAAGCTCCCTCTGCACTGTCCCCATCAAACACTCCCAGGACAGGCACAGCACGGGGTTAGATACAGAGTAAAGCTCCCTCTACACAGTCCCCATCAAACATTGCCAGGACAGGTACAGCACGGGGTTAGATACAGAGTAAAGCTCCCTCTACACTGTCCCCATCAAACACTCCCAGGACAGGTACAGCACGCGGTTAGATACAGATTAAATCTCCCTCTACACTGTCCCCATCAAACACTCCCAGGACAGGTACAGCACGGGGTTAGATACAGAGTAAAGATCCCTCTACACTGTCCCCATCAAACACTCCCAGGACAGGTAAAGCACGGGGTTAGATACAGAGTAAAGCTCCCTCTGCACCGTCCCCATCAAACACTCCCAGGACAGGTACAGCAAGGGGTTAGATACAGAGTAAAGCTCCCTCTACACTGTCCCCATCAAACAGTCCCAGGACAGGTACAGCACGTGGTGAGATACAGAGTAAAGCTCCCTCTGCACTGTCCCCATCAAACACTCCCAGGACAGGTACAGCACGGGGTTAGATACAGAGTAAAGCTCCCTCTACACAGTCCCCATCAAACATTGCCAGGACAGGTACAGCACGGGGTTAGATACAGAGTAAAGCTCCCTCTACACTGTCCCCATCAAACACTCCCAGGACAGGTACAGCACGCGGTTAGATACAGAGTAAAGCTCCCTCTACACTGTCCCCATCAAACACTCCCAGGACAGGAACAGCACGGAGTTAGATACAGAGTAAAGCTCCCTCTACACCGTCCCCATCAAACACTCCCAGGACAGGTACAGCACGGGGTTAGATACAGAGTAGAGCTCCCTCTACACTGTCCCCATCAAACACTCCAAGGACAGGAACAGCACGGAGTTAGATACAGAGTAAAGCTCCCTCTACACCGTCCCCATCAAACACTCCCAGGACAGGTACAGCACAGGTTAGATACAGAGTAAAGCTCCCTCTACACCGTCCCCATCAAACACTCCCAGGACTGGTACAGCACGGGGTTAGATACAGAGTAAAGCTCCCTCTGCACCGTCCCCATCAAACACTCCCAGGACAGGTACAGCACGGGGTTAGATACAGAGTAAAGCTCCCTCTACACCGTCCCCATCAAACACTCCCAGGACAGGTACAGCACGGGGTTTATACAGAGTAAAGCTCCCTCTACACTGTCCCCATCAAACACTCCCAGGACAGGTACAGCACAGGGTTAGATATAGAGTAAAGCTCCCTCTAAGTGTGAAAGCCACCCTCCATTCTGCAGCCTAAGGAGATATATGATCTGAGTCCTCAACTAGGGGATGAGTTCAGAGAGAGAAGGGACAGGATCTGAACGGTATTTCTCAGGACAATATTTAGCCCACATGCAGCATAAGTAGAAAAAGAGACAATCTGCGAAAATTATCTTGCTGCAACTTGTGCAATCTTGCTGTGCGCAACCTAACTTGGCCACAGCACCGTGAATATCACAACAGAGAGGTTCAAACATGTAAACATATCTAGGAATAACAATGGGTTCAGCACGGGGTTAGATACAGAGTAAAGCTCCCTCTACACTGTCCCCATCAAACACTCTCAGGACAGGTACAGCACGGGGTTAGATACAGAGTAAAGCTCCCTCTACACCGTCCCCATCAAACACTCCCAGGACAGGCACAGCACGGGGTTAGATACAGAGTAAAGCTCCCTCTACACCGTCCCCATCAAACACTCTCAGGACAGGTACAGCACGGGTTTAGATACAGAGTAAAGCTCCCTCTATACTGTCCCCATCAAACACTCCCAGGACAGGTACAGCACGGGGTTAGATACAGAGTAAAGCTCCCTCTACACTGTCCCCATCAAACATTCCCAGGACAGGTACAGCACGGGGTTACATACAGCGTAAATCTCCCTCTACACTGTCCCCATCAAACACTCCCAGGACAGGTAGAGCACGGGGTTAGATACTGAGTAAAGCTCCCTCTACACTGTCCCCATCAAACACTCCCAGGACAGGTACAGCATGGGGTTAGATACAGAGTAAAGCTCCCTCTACACTGTCCCCATCAAACACTCCCAGGACAGGTACAGCACGGGGTTAGATACAGTGTAAAGCTCACTCCACACTGTCTCCATCAAAGACTCCCAGGACAGGTACAGCACGGGGTTAGATACAGAGTAGAGCTCCCTCTACACCGTCCCCATCAAACACTCCCAGGACAGGTACAGCACGGGGTTAGATACAGAGTAAAGCTCCCTCTACACCGTCCCCATCAAACACTCCCAGGACAGGTACAGCACGGGTTTAGATACAGAGAAAAGCTCCCTCTGCACCGTCCCCATCAAACAATCCCAGGACTGGTACAGCAGGGGGTGAGATACAGAGTAAAGCTTCCTCTAAACTGACTCCGTCAAACACTGCTAGGACAGGTACAGCACGGGGTTAGATAGTTATGCTCCATCTATACAATACAATACAAGGACAGGTACAACATGGGATATGAAAAAGCGTAAAGCTCCCTCTACACCGTCCCCATCAAACACTCACAGGACAGGTACAGCACGGGGTTAGATACAGAGTAAAGCTCCCCCTACAGTGTCCCCATCAAACACTCCCAGGACAGGTACAGTAAGGGGTTAGATACAGAGTAAAGCTCCCTCAGCACCGTCCCCATCAAACACTCCCAGGACAGGTACAGCACGGGGTTAGATACAGAGTAAAGCTCACTCTACACTGTGCCCATGAAATACTCCCAGGACAGGTACACAAGGGGGTAGATACAGAGTAAATCTCCGCCTACAGTGAACCATTCAATCACTCCAAGGACAGGTTCAACACAGGATTACAGAGAGATTAAATCTCCCTCCACACTGTCCCGATCAAACACTCCAAGGAAAGAACCAGCACGGGGGCAGATACAGAGTAAAGCTCCCTCTACAATGACCCTATCAAACACTCCCAGGAGTGGTGCAGCACGGGGTAAGGAATAGAGTAAAGCTCCCTCTACACTGTGCGAATCAAACACCCCCAGGACAGGCTCAGCATGGCTTTAGATATAGACTAAATCTCCGTCTACAGTGTCCCTATCAAACGCTCCCAGGTCAGGTACAGCACGGGGTCAGATAATGATTAAAGCTCGCACTACAGCGGCCCCATCAAAAACTCCCAGGACAGGTACAGCACGTGTTAGATACAGAGTAAAGCTCCCTCGACACCGTCCCCATCAAACTCTCCCAGGACAAGAACTGCATGTGGTTAGATAAAGAGTAAAACATCCTCTGCACTTTCCCGATCAAACATTGCCAAGACATTTAAAGCATGGGGTTAGATACAGAGTAAATCTCCCTCTACACTGTCCCCATCAAACACTCCCAGGACAGGTACAGCACGGGGTTAGATACAGAGTAAAGCTCCCTCTACACTGTCCCCATCAAACACTCCCAGGACAGGTACAGCACGGGGTTAGATACAGAGTAAAGCTCCCTCTACACTGTCCCCATCAAACATTCCCAGGACAGGTACAGCATGGGGTTAGATACAGACTAAATCACCTTCTACATTGTGCCCATCAAACAATCCCTGGACAGGTACAGCACAGGGATAGATACAGAGTAAAGCTCCCTCTACACCGTCCCCATCAAACACTCCCAGGACAGATACAGCATGGAGTTAGATACAGAGTAAAGCTCCCTCTACACTGTCCCCATCAAACACTCCCAGGACAGGTACAGCGCGGGGTTAGATACAGTGTAAATCTCCTTTGACATTGTCCCCATCAAACACTCGCTGGACAGTTACAACATGGGGCTAGATACAGAGTAAAGCTACCTCTAAAATGACTCCGTCAAACACTCCCAGGACCGGTACAGCACATGATTAGATACAGAGTTATGCTCCATCAACACCGTCGCAATTAAACTCTGCAAGGACAGGTACAACATGGGGTAAGATAAAGCGTAAAACTCCCTCTACATCGTCCCGATCGAACACTCCAAGGACAGGTACAGCCCGGGTTTAGATGGAGAGTAAATCTCCGTTGACACAGTTCCCATCACACAATCCCAGGACAGATACAGCATGGGGTTAAATACCGAGTAAAGCTCCCTCTACAGTTTCCCCATCAAACACTCCCAAGACAGGTACAGCATGGGGTTAGATACAGAGTAAAGCTCCCACTACACCGTCCCCATCAAACACTCCCAGGACAGGTACAGCACGGGGTTAGATACAGAGTAAAGCTCCCTCTACACCGTCCCCATCAAACAATCTCAGGACAGGTACAGCGCAGGGTCAGATACAGTGTAAAGCTCCCTCAACACTTTCCCCATCAAACACTCCCAGGACAGGTACAGCACGGGGTTAGATACAGAGTAAAGCTCCCTCTACACCGTCCCCATCAAACACTCCCAGGACAGGTACAGCACGGGGATAGATACTGAGTAAAGCACCCTCTACACCGTCCCCATCAAACACTCTCAGGACAGGCACAGCACGGGGTTTATACAGAGTAAAGCTCGCTCTACACTGTCTCCATCAAACATTCCCAGGACAGGTACAGCACGGGGTTAGATAAAGACTAAATCTCCTTCTACATTGTGCCCATCAAACAATCCCTGGACAGGTACAGCACAGGGATAGATACAGAGTAAAGCTCCCTCTACACCGTCCCCATCAAACACTCCCAGGACAGGTACAGCCCGGGTTTAGATGGAGAGTAAATCTCCGTTGACACAGTTCCCATCACACAATCCCAGGACAGATACAGCATGTGGTTAAATACAGAGTAAAGCTCCCTCTACAGTGTCCCCATCAAACACTCCCAAGACAGGTACAAAATGGGGTTAGATACAGAGTAAAGCTCCCACTACACCGTCCCCATCAAACACTCCCAGGACATGTACAGCACGGGGTTAGATACAGAGTAAAGCTCCGTCTACACCGTCCCCATCAAACACTCCCAGGACAGGTACAGCACGGGGTTTATACAGAGTAAAGCTCGCTCTACACTGTCTCCATCAAATTCTCCCAGGACAGGTACAGCACGGGGTTAGATACAGAGTAAAGCTCCTTCTACACTGTCCCCATCAAACACTCCCAGGACAGGTACAGCATGGGGTTAGATACAGAGTAAAGCTCCCTCTACGCTGTCCCCATCAAACACTCTCAGGACAGGTACAGCACGTGGTTAGATACAGAGTAAAGCTCCCTCTACACTGTCCCCATCAAACACTCCCAGGACAGGTACAGCACGGGGTTAGATACAGAGTAAATCTCTTTCTACACTGTCCCCATCAAACTCTCCCAGGACAGGTACAGCACACGGTTAGATACAGAGTGAAGCTCCCTCTATGCGTGAAAGCCACCCTCCAGTCTGCAGCCTAAGGAGATATATGATCTGAGGCCTCAACCACGGGATGAGCTGAGAGAGAAGGGGCAGGATCTGAGTGGTGGTTCTCAGTTCAATATTGACCCTACAAGCAGCATAAGGGGAAAAGGAGACAATCAGCGAAAATTATCTTGTTGCTACAGATGCAATCTTGCTGTGTGAAATCTAACTTGGCCACTGCACCTGGAATATCGCAACAGTTAGGTTAAAACATGTAAACATATCTAGGAATTACAACGAGTTCAGCACAGGGTTAGATACAGAGGAAAGCTCCCTCTACTCCGTCCCCATCAAACACTCCCAGGACAGGTAAAGCACGGGGTTAGATACAGAGTTAATCTCCCTCTACACCGTCCCCATCAAACAATCCGAGGACTGGTACAGCAGGGGGTGAGATACAGAGTAAAGCTTCCTCTAAACTGACTCCGTCAAACACTGCCAGGACAGGGACAGCACGGGGTTAGATAGTTATGCTCCATCTATACAATACAATACAAGGACAGGTACAACATGGGATATGAAAAAGCGTAAAGCTCCCTCTACACCGTCCCCATCAAACACTCCCAGGACAGGTACAGCACGGGGTTAGATACAGAGTAAAGCTCCCTCTACACCGTCCCCATCAAACACTCCCAGGACAGGTACACCACGGGATTAGATACAGAGTAAAGCTCACTCTACAATGTGCCCATGAAATACTCCGAGGACAGGTACACATGGGGGTAGATACAGAGTAAATCTCAGCCTACAGTGACCCATTCAATCACTCCAATGACAGGTTCAACACAGAATAACAGAGATTTTAAATCTCCCTCTACACTGTCCCGATCAAACACTCCAAGGAAAGAACCAGCACGGGGGCAGATACAGAGTAAAGCTCCCTCTACAATGACCCTATCAAACACTCCCAGGAGTGGTGCAGCACGGGGTAAGGAATAGAGTAAAGCTCCCTCTACACTGTGCGAATCAAACACCCCCAGGACAGGCTCAGCATGGCTTTAGATATAGACTAAATCTCCGTCTACAGTGTCCCTATCAAACGCTCCCAGGTCAGGTAGAGCACGGGGTCAGATAATGATTAAAGCTCGCACTACAGCGGCCCCATCAAAAACTCCCAGGACAGGTACAGGACGTGTTAGATACAGACTAAAGCTCCCTCTACACCGTCCCCATCAAAATCTCCCAGGACAAGAACTGCATGTGGTCAGATAAAGAGTAAAACATCCTCTGCACTTTCCCGATCAAACATTGCCAGGACATTTAAAGCATGGGGTTAGATACAGAGTAAAGCTCCCTCTACACTGTCCCCATCAAACAGTCCCAGGACAGGTACAGCATGGGGTTACATACAGAGTAAAGCTCCCTCTACACCGTCCCCATCAAACACTCCCAGGACAGGTACAGCACGGGGTTAGATACAGAGTAAAGCTCCCTCTACACAGTCCCCATCAAACACTCCCAGGACAGATACAGCACGAAGTTAGATACAGAGTAAAGCTCCCTCTACACTGTCCCCCTCAAACACTCCCAGGACAGGTACAGCATGGGGTTACATACAGAGTAAAGCTCCCCCTACACTGTCCCCATCAAACACTCCCGGGACAGGTACAGCAGGGGATAGAAACAGAGTAAAGCTCCCTCTACACCGTCCCCATCAAACACTCCCAGGACAGGTACAGCACGGGGTTAGATACAGAGTAAATCTCCCTCTACACCGTCCCCATCAAACACTCCCAGGACGGGTACAGCACGGGGTTAGATACAAAGTAAAGCTCCCTCTACACCGTCCCCATCAAACACTCCCAGGACAGGTACAGCACGGGGTTACATACTGAGTAAAGCTGCATCTACACTGTCCCCATCAAACACTCCCAGGACAGGTGGAGCACGGGGTTAGATACAGAGTAAAGCTCCCTCTACACCGTCCCCATCAAACAATCCCAGGACAGGTACAGCACGGGGTTAGATACAGAGTAAAGCTCCCTCTACACTGTCCCCATCAAACACTCCCAGGACAGATACAGCACGGGGTTAGATACAGAGTAAAGCTCCCTCTACACTGTCCCCATCAAACACTCCCAGGACAGGTAAAGCACGGGGTTAGATACAGAGTAAAGCTCCCTCTACACCGTCCCCATCAAACACTCCCAGTACAGGTACAGCACGGAGTTAGATACAGAGTAAAGCTCCCTCTACACAGTCCCCATCAAACATTCCCAGGACAGGTACAGCACGGGGTTAGACACAGAAAAAGCTCCCTCTACACTGTCCCCATCAAACATTCGCAGGACAGGTACAGCACGGGGTGAGATACAGAGTAAATCTCCCTCTACACCGTCCCCATCAAACACTCCCTGGACTGGTACAGCACGGGGTTAGATACAGTGTAAAGCTCCCTCTACACCGTCCCCATCAAACACTCCCAGGACAGGTGCAGCATGGGGTTAGATATAGAGTAAAGCTCCCTCTACACCGTCCCCATCAAACACTCCAAGGACAGGTGCAGCACGGGGTTAGATACAGAGTAAAGCTCCCTCTACCCTGTCCCCATCAAACACTCCCAGGACAGGTACAGCACGGGATTAGATACAGAGTAAAGTTCCCTCTACACTGTCCCCATCTAACACTCCCAGGACTGGTACAGCATGGGGTTAGATACAGAGTAAAGCTCCATCTACACTGTCCCCATCAAACACTCCCAGGACAGGTACAGCACGGGGTGAGATACAGAGTAAAGGTCCCTCTATACTCTCCCCATCAAACACTCCCAGGACAAGAACAGCACGGGGTTAGATACAGAGTAAAGCTCCCTCTGCACCGTCGCCATCAAACACTCCCAGGACACGTACAGCACGCGGTTAGATACAGAGTAAAGTTCCCTCCACACCGTCCCCATCAAACACTCCCAGGACAGGTACAGCACGGAGTTAGATACAGAGTACAGCATCCCCAACACCGTCCCCATCAAACACTCCCAGGACAGGTACAGCACGGGGTGAGATACAGAGTAAAGCTCCCTCTACACAGTCCCCATCAAAAACTCCCAGGACAGTTACGGCACGGGGTTAGATACAGAGTAAAGCTCCCTCTACACTGTCCCCATCAAACACTCCCAGGACAGTTACAGCACGAAGTTAGATACAGAGTAAAGCTCCCTCTACACTGTCCCCCTCAAACATTCCCTGGACAGGAACAGCACGGGGTAAGATACAGAGTAAAGCTCCCTCTACACTGTCCCCATCAAACAGTCCCAGGACAGGTAAAGCACGGGGTTACATACTGAGTAAAGCTGCCTCTACACCGTCCCCATCAAACACTCCCAGGACAGGTACAGTACGGGGTTAGATATAGAGGAAAGCTCCCTCTACACAGTCCCCATCAAACACTCCCAGGACAGGTACAGCACTGGGTCAGATACAGAGTAAAGCACCATCTACACTGTCCCCATCAAACACTCCCAGGACAGGTACAGCATGGGGTTACATACAGAGTAAAGCTCCCCCTACACTGTCCCCATCAAACACTCCCGGGACAGGTACAGCAGGGGATAGAAACAGAGTAAAGCTCCCTCTACACCGTCCCCATCAAACACTCCCAGGACAGGTACAGCACGGGTTTAGATGGAGAGTAAATCTCCGTTGACACAGTTCCCATCACACAATCCCAGGACAGATACAGCATGTGGTTAAATACAGAGTAAAGCTCCCTCTACAGTGTCCCCATCAAACACTCCCAAGACAGGTACAAAATGGGGTTAGATACAGAGTAAAGCTCCCACTACACCGTCCCCATCAAACACTCCCAGGACATGTACAGCACGGGGTTAGATAGAGAGTAAAGCTCCGTCTACACCGTCCCCATCAAACACTCCCAGGACAGGTACAGCATGGGGTTAGATACAGAGTAAAGCTCCCTCAACACTTTCCCCATCAAACACTCTCAGGACAGGCACAGCACGGGGTTTATACAGAGTAAAGCTCGCTCTACACTGTCTCCATCAAATTCTCCCAGGACAGGTACAGCACGGGGTTAGATACAGAGTAAAGCTCCCTCTACACCGTCCCCATCAAACAATCCCAGGACAGGTACAGCACGGGGTTAGATACAGAGTAAAGCTCCCTCTACACTGTCCCCATCAAACACTCCCAGGACAGATACAGCACGGGGTTAGATACAGAGTAAAGCTCCCTCTACACTGTCCCCATCAAACACTCCCAGGACAGGTAAAGCACGGGGTTAGATACAGAGTAAAGCTCCCTCTACACCGTCCCCATCAAACACTCCCAGTACAGGTACAGCACGGAGTTAGATACAGAGTAAAGCTCCCTCTACACAGTCCCCATCAAACATTCCCAGGACAGGTACAGCACGGGGTTAGACACAGAAAAAGCTCCCTCTACACTGTCCCCATCAAACATTCGCAGGACAGGTACAGCACGGGGTTAGATACAGAGTAAATCTCCCTCTACACCGTCCCCATCAAACACTCCCTGGACTGGTACAGCACGGGGTTAGATACAGTGTAAAGCTCCCTCTACACCGTCCCCATCAAACACTCCCAGGACAGGTGCAGCATGGGGTTAGATATAGAGTAAAGCTCCCTCTACACCGTCCCCATCAAACACTCCAAGGACAGGTGCAGCACGGGGTTAGATACAGAGTAAAGCTCCCTCTACCCTGTCCCCATCAAACACTCCCAGGACAGGTACAGCACGGGATTAGATACAGAGTAAAGTTCCCTCTACACTGTCCCCATCTAACACTCCCAGGACAGGTACAGCATGGGGTTAGATACAGAGTAAAGCTCCATCTACACTGTCCCCATCAAACACTCCCAGGACAGGTACAGCACGGGGTGAGATACAGAGTAAAGGTCCCTCTATACTCTCCCCATCAAACGCTCCCAGGACAAGAACAGCACGGGGTTAGATACAGAGTAAAGCTCCCTCTGCACCGTCGCCATCAAACACTCCCAGGACACGTACAGCACGCGGTTAGATACAGAGTAAAGTTCCCTCCACACCGTCCCCATCAAACACTCCCAGGACAGGTACAGCACGGAGTTAGATACAGAGTACAGCATCCCCAACACCGTCCCCATCAAACACTCCCAGGACAGGTACAGCACGGGGTGAGATACAGAGTAAAGCTCCCATTACACAGTCCCCATCAAAAACTCCCAGGACAGTTACGGCACGGGGTTAGATACAGAGTAAAGCTCCCTCTACACTGTCCCCCTCAAACAGTCCCAGGACAGGAACAGCACGGGGTTAGATACAGAGTAAAGCTCCCTCTACACTGTCCCCATCAAACAGTCCCAGGACAGGTACAGCACGGGGTTACAGACAGAGTAAAGCTCCCTCTACACCGTCCCCATCAAACACTCCCGGGACAGGTACAGCACGGGTATAGAAACAGTGTAAAGCTCCCTCAACACCGTCCCCATCGAACACTCGCAGGACAGGTACAGCACGGGGTTAGATACAGAGTAAATCTCCCTCTACACCGTCCCCATCAAACACTCCCAGGACGGGTACAGCACGGGGTTAGATACAGAGTAAAGCTCCCTCTACACCGTCCCCATCAAACACTCCCAGGACAGGTACAGCACGGGGTTAGATACAGAGTAAAGCTCCCTCTACACTGTCCCCATCAAACACTCCCAGGAGAGGTACAGCACGGTGTTAGATACAGAGTAAAGCTCCCAATACACTGTCCCCATCAAACACTCCCAGGACAGATACAGCACGGGGTTAGATACAGAGTAAAGCTCGCTCCACACTGTCTCCATCAAACACTCCCAGGACAGGTACAGCACGGGGTCAGATACAGAGTAAATCTCCCTCTACACCGTCCCCATCAAACACTCCCCGGACAGGTACAGCACGGGGTTAGATACAGAGTAAAGCTCCCTCGACACTGTCCCCATCAAACACTCCCAGGACAGGTACAGCACGGGGTTAGATACAGAGTAAAGGTCCCTCTACACTCTCCCCATCAAACACTCCCAGGACAAGTAAAGCACGGGGTTAGATACAGAGTAAAGCTCCCACTGCACCGTCGCCATCAAACACTCCCAGGACAGGTACAGCACGCGGTTAGATACAGAGTAAAGTTCCCTCTACACCGTCCCCATCAAACACTCCCAGGACAGGTACAGCACGGAGTTAGATACAGAGTAAAGCTCCCCCTACACCGTCCCCATCAAACAGTCCCAGGACAGGTACAGCACGGGGTGAGAGACAGAGTTAAGCTGCCTCTACACTGTCCCCATCAAACACTCCCAGGACAGGTACAGCATGGGGTTAGATACAGAGTAAATCTTCCTCTACACTGTCCCCATCAAACACTCCCAGGACAGGTGCAGCACGGGGTTAGATACAGAGTAAAGCTCCCTCTACACCGTCCCCATCAAACACTCCCAGGACAGGTACAGCACGGGGTTAGATACAGAGTAAAGCTCCCTCTACACTGTCCCCATCAAACACTCCCAGGACAGGTACAGCACGGTGTTAGATACAGAGTAAAGCTCCCAATACACTGACCCCATCAAATACTCCCAGGACAGATACAGCACGGGGTTAGATACAGAGTAATGCTCGCTCGACACTGTCTCCATCAAACACTCCCAGGACAGGTACAGCACGGGGTTAGATACAGAGTAAATCTCCCTCTACACCGTCCCCATCAAACACTCCCCGGACAGGTACAGCACGGGGTTAGATACATAGTAAAGCTCCATCGACACTGTCCCCATCAAACACTCCCAGGACAGGTACAGCACGGGGTTAGATACAGAGTAAAGGTCCCTCTACACTCTCCCCGTCAAACACTCCCAGGACAAGTAAAGCACGGGGTTAGATACAGAGTAAAGCTCCCACTGCACCGTCGCCATCAAACACTCCCAGGACAGGTACAGCACGCGGTCAGATACAGAGTAAAGTTCCCTCTACACCGTCCCCATCAAACACTCCCAGGACAGGTACAGCACGGAGTTAGATACAGAGTAAAGCTCCCCCTACACCGTCCCCATCAAACAGTCCCAGGACAGGTACAGCACGGGGTGAGATACAGAGTAAAGCTGCCTCTACACTGTCCCCATCAAACACTCCCAGGACAGGTACAGCACGGGGTTAGATACAGAGTAAAGCTCCCTCTACACCGTCCGCATCAAACACTCCCAGGACAGGTACAGCACGGGTTTATATACAGAGTAAAGCTCCCTCTACACAGTCCCTATCAAACATTCCCCGGACAGGTACAGCACGGGGTTAGGTACAGAGTAAAGCTCCCTCTACACTGTCCCCATCAAACAGTCCCAGGACAGGTACAGCACGGGGTGAGATACAGAGTAAAGCTGCCTCTTCACTGTCCCCATCAAACACTCCCAGGACAGGTACAGCACGTGGTTAGATACAAAGGAAAGCTCCCTCTACTCCGTCCCCATCAAACACTCCCAGGACAGGTACAGCACGGTGTTAGATACAGAGTAAAGCTCCCTCTACACTGTCCCCATCAAACACTCCCAGGACAGATACAGCACGGGGTGAGATACAGAGTAAAGTTCCCTCTACACTGTCCCCATCAAACACTCCCAGGACAGGTAAAGCACGGGGTTAGATACAGAGTAAAGCTCCCTCTACACCGTCCCCATCAAACACTCCCAGGACAGGTACAGCAAGGGGTTAGATACAGAGTAAAGCTCCCTCTACACTGTCCCCATCAAACAGTCCCTGGACAGGTACAGCACGTGGTGAGATACAGGGTAAAGCTCCCTCTGCACTGTCCCCATCAAACACTCCCAGGACAGGCACAGCACGGGGTTAGATACAGAGTAAAGCTCCCTCTACACAGTCCCCATCAAACATTGCCAGGACAGGTACAGCACGGGGTTAGATACAGAGTAAAGCTCCCTCTACACTGTCCCCATCAAACACTCCCAGGACAGGTACAGCACGCGGTTAGATACAGAGTAAATCTCCCTCTACACTGTCCCCATCAAACACTCCCAGGACAGGTACAGCACGGGGTTAGATACAGAGTAAAACTCCCTCTACACTGTCCCCATCAAACACTCCGTGGACAGGTACAGCATGGGGTTAGATACAGAGTAAAGCTCCCTCTACACTGTCCCCATCAAACACTCCCAGGACAGGTACAGCACGGGGTTAGATACAGAGTAAAGCTCCCTCTACACCGTCCCCATCAAACACTCCCAGGACAGGTACAGCACGGGGTTAGATACAGAGTAGAGCTCCCTCTACACTGTCCCCATCAAACACTCCAAGGACAGGAACAGCACGGAGTTAGATACAGAGTAAAGCTCCCTCTACACCGTCCCCATCAAACACTCCCAGGACAGGTACAGCACGGGTTAGATACAGAGTAAAGCTCCCGCTACACCGTCCCCATCAAACACTCCCAGGACAGGTACAGCACGGGGTTAGATACAGAGTAAAGCTCCCTCTACACTGTCCTCATCAAACACTCCCAGGACAGGTACAGCACGGGGTTAGATACAGAGTAGAGCTCCCTCTACACTGTCCCCATCAAACACTCCAAGGACAGGAACAGCACGGAGTTAGATACAGAGTAAAGCTCCCTCTACACCGTCCCCATCAAACACTCCCAGGACAGGTACAGCACGGGGTTAGATACAGAGTAAAGCTCCCTCTGCACCGTCCCCATCAAACACTCCCAGGACAGGTACAGCACGGGGTTAGATACAGAGTAAAGCTCCCTCTACACTGTCCCCATCAAACACTCCCAGGACAGGTACAGCACGGGGTGAGATACAGAGTAAAGCTCCCTCTGCACCGTCCCCATCAAACACTCCCAGGACAGGTACAGCAGGGGGTTAGATACAGAGTAAAGCTCCCTCTACACTGTCCCCATCAAACACTCCCAGGACAGGTACAGCACGGGGTTAGATACAGAGTAAAGCTCCCTCTACACCGTCCCCATCAAACACTCCCAGGACAGGTACAGCACAGGGTTAGATATAGAGTAAAGCTCCCTCTAAGTGTGAAAGCCACCCTCCATTCTGCAGCCTAAGGAGATATATGATCTGAGTCCTCAACTAGGGGATGAGTTCAGAGAGAGAAGGGACAGGATCTGAACGGTATTTCTCAGGTCAATATTTAGCCCACATGCAGCATAAGTAGAAAAAGAGACAATCTGCGAAAATTATCTTGCTGCAACTTGTGCAATCTTGCTGTGCGCAACCTAACTTGGCCACAGCACCGTGAATATCACAACAGAGAGGTTCAAACATGTAAACATATCTAGGAATAACAATGGGTTCAGCACGGGGTCAGATACAGAGTAAAGCTCCCTCTACACTGTCCCCATCAAACACTCCCAGGACAGGTACAGCACGGGGTTAGATACAGAGTAAAGCTCCCTCTACACTGTCCCCATCAAACACTCCCAGGACAGGCACAGCACGGGGTTAGATACAGAGTAAAGCTCCCTCTACACTGTCCCCATCAAACACTCCCAGGACAGGTACAGCACGGGGTCAGATACAGAGTAAAGCTCCCTCTACACTGTCCCCATCAAACACTCCCAGGACAGGCACAGCACGGGGTTTGATACAGAGTAAAGCTCCCTCTACACCGTCCCCATCAAACACTCCCAGGACTGGTACAGCACGGGGTTAGATATAGAGTAAAGATCCCTCTACACTGTCCCCATCAAACATTCCCAGGACAGGTACAGCACGGGGTTAGATATAGAGTAAAGCTCCCTCTACACTGTCCACATCAAACACTCCCAGGACAGGTACAGCACAGGGTTAGATATAGAGTAAAGCTCCCTCTAAGTGTGAAAGCCACCCTCCATTCTGCAGCCTAAGGAGATATATGATCTGAGGCCTCAACCACGGGATGAGCTGAGAGAGAAGGGGCAGGATCTGAGTGGTGGTTCTCAGTTCAATATTGACCCTACAAGCAGCATAAGGGGAACGGGAGACAATCAGCGAAAATTATCTTGTTGCTACAGATGCAATCTTGCTGTGTGCAATCTAACTTGGCCACTGCACCTTGAATATCGCAACAGTTAGGTTAAAACATGTAAACATATCTAGGAATTACAACGAGTTCAGCACAGGGTTAGATAAAAAGGAAAGCTCCCTCTAATCCGTCCCCATCAAACACTCCCAGGACAGGGACAGCACGGGGTTAGATACAGAGTAAAGCTCCCTCTACACTGTCCCCATCAAACACTCCCAGGACAGGTACAGCACGGGGTTAGATATAGAGTAAAGCTCCCTCTACACCGTCCCCATCAAACACTCCCAGGACAGGTACAGCACGGGGTTAGATACAGAGTAAAGCTCCCTCTACACCGTCCCCATCAAACACTCCCAGGACAGATACAGCACGGGGTGAGATACAGAGTAAATCTCCCTCTAAGTGTGAAAGCCACCCTCCATTCTGCAGCCTAAGGAGATATATGATCTGAGGCCTCAACCACGGGATGAGCTGAGAGAGAAGGGGCAGGATCTGAGTGGTGGTTCTCAGTTCAATATTGACCCTACAAGCAGCATAAGGGGAAAAGGAGACAATCAGCGAAAATTATCTTGTTGCTACAGATGCAATCTTGCTGTGTGCAATCTAACTTGGCCACTGCACCTTGAATATCGCAACAGTTAGGTTAAAACATGTAAACATATCTAGGAATTACAACGAGTTCAGCACAGGGTTACATACAAAGGAAAGCTCCCTCTACTCCGTCCCCATCAAACACTCCCAGGACAGGTACAGCACGGTGTTAGATACAGAGTAAAGCTCCCTCTACACTGTCCCCATCAAACACTCCCAGGACAGATACAGCACGGGGTGAGATACAGAGTAAAGTTCCCTCTACACTGTCCCCATCAAACACTCCCAGAACAGGTAAAGCACGGGGTTAGATACAGAGTAAAGCTCCCTCTACACCGTCCCCATCAAACACTCCCAGGACAGGTACAGCAAGGGGTTAGATACAGAGTAAAGCTCCCTCTACACTGTCCCCATCAAACAGTCCCAGGACAGGTACAGCACGTGGTGAGATACAGAGTAAAGCTCCCTCTGCACTGTCCCCATCAAACACTCCCAGGACAGGCACAGCACGGGGTTAGATACAGAGTAAAGCTCCCTCTACACAGTCCCCATCAAACATTGCCAGGACAGGTACAGCACGGGGTTAGATACAGAGTAAAGCTCCCTCTACACTGTCCCCATCAAACACTCCCAGGACAGGTACAGCACGCGGTTAGATACAGATTAAATCTCCCTCTACACTGTCCCCATCAAACACTCCCAGGACAGGTACAGCACGGGGTTAGATACAGAGTAAAACTCCCTCTACACTGTCCCCATCAAACACTCCATGGACAGGTACAGCATGGGGTTAGATACAGAGTAAAGCTCCCTCTACACTGTCCCCATCAAACACTCCCAGGACAGGAACAGCACGGAGTTAGATACAGAGTAAAGCTCCCTCTACACCGTCCCCATCAAACACTCCCAGGACAGGTACAGCACGGGGATAGATACAGAGTAGAACTCCCTCTACACTGTCCCCATCAAACACTCCAAGGACAGGAACAGCACAGAGTTAGATACAGAGTAAAGCTCTCTCTACACCGTCCCCATCAAACACTCCCAGGACAGGTACAGCACGGGTTAGATACAGAGTAAAGCTCCCTCTACACCGTCCCCATCAAACACTCCCAGGACAGGTACAGCACGGGGTTAGATACAGAGTAAAGCTCCCTCTACACCGTCCCCATCAAACACTCCCAGGACAGGTACAGCACGGGGTTAGATACAGAGTAAATCTCCCTCTGCACCGTCCCCATCAAACACTCCCAGGACAGGTACAGCACAGGGTTAGATATAGAGTAAAGCTCCCTCTAAGTGTGAAAGCCACCCTCCATTCTGCAGCCTAAGGAGATATATGATCTGAGTCCTCAACTAGGGGATGAGTTCAGAGAGAGAAGGGACAGGATCTGAACGGTATTTCTCAGGTCAATATTTAGCCCACATGCAGCATAAGTAGAAAAAGAGACAATCTGCGAAAATTATCTTGCTGCAACTTGTGCAATCTTGCTGTGCGCAACCTAACTTGGCCACAGCACCGTGAATATCACAACAGAGAGGTTCAAACATGTAAACATATCTAGGAATAACAATGGGTTCAGCACGGGGTCAGATACAGAGTAAAGCTCCCTCTACACTGTCCCCATCAAACACTCCCAGGACATGTACAGCATGGGGTTAGATACTGAGTAAAGCTCCCTCTACACTGTCCCCATCAAACTCTCCCAGGACAGGTACAGCACGGGGTTAGATACAGAGTAAAGCTCCCTCTACACTGTCCCCATCAAACACTCCCAGGACAGGTACAGCACGGGGTTAGATACAGAGTAAAGCTCCCTCTACACCGTCCCCATCAAACTCTCCCAGGACAGGTACAGCACGGGGTGAGATACAGAGTAAATCTCCCTCTAAGCGTGAAAGCCACCCTCCAGTCTGCAGCCTAAGGAGATATATGATCTGAGGCCTCAACCACGGGATGAGCTGAGAGAGAAAAGGCAGGATCTGAGTGGTGGTTCTCAGTTCAATATTGACCCTACAAGCAGCATAAGGGGAAAAGGAGACAATCAGCGAAAATTATCTTGTTGCTACAGATGCAATCTTGCTGTGTGAAATCTAACTTGGCCACTGCACCTTGAATATCGCAACAGTTAGGTTAAAACATGTAAACATATCTAGGAATTACAACGAGTTCAGCACAGGGTTAGATACAAAGGAAAGCTCCCTCTACTCCGTCCCCATCAAACACTCCCAGGACAGGGACAGCACGGTGTTAGATACAGAGTAAAGCGCCCTCTACACCATCCCCATCAAACACTCCCAGGACAGATACAGCACGGGGTGAGATACAGAGTAAAGTTCCCTCTACACTGTCCCCATCAAACACTCCCAGGACAGGTAAAGCACGGGGTTAGATACAGAGTAAAGCTCCCTCTGCACCGTCCCCATCAAACACTCCCAGGACAGGTACAGCAAGGGGTTAGATACAGAGTAAAGCTCCCTCTACACTGTCCCCATCAAACAGTCCCAGGACAGGTACAGCACGTGGTGAGATACAGAGTAAAGCTCCCTCTGCACTGTCCCCATCAAACACTCCCAGGACAGGTACAGCACGGGGTTAGATACAGAGTAAAGCTCCCTCTACACAGTCCCCATCAAACATTGCCAGGACAGGTACAGCACGGGGTTAGATACAGAGTAAAGCTCCCTCTACACTGTCCCCATCAAACACTCCCAGGACAGGTACAGCACGCGGTTAGATACAGAGTAAAGCTCCCTCTACACTGTCCCCATCAAACACTCCCAGGACAGGAACAGCACGGAGTTAGATACAGAGTAAAGCTCCCTCTACACCGTCCCCATCAAACACTCCCAGGACAGGTACAGCACGGGGTTAGATACAGAGTAGAGCTCCCTCTACACTGTCCCCATCAAACACTCCAAGGACAGGAACAGCACGGAGTTAGATACAGAGTAAAGCTCCCTCTACACCGTCCCCATCAAACACTCCCAGGACAGGTACAGCACAGGTTAGATACAGAGTAAAGCTCCCTCTACACCGTCCCCATCAAACACTCCCAGGACTGGTACAGCACGGGGTTAGATACAGAGTAAAGCTCCCTCTACACTGTCCCCATCAAACACTCCCAGGACAGGTACAGCACAGGGTTAGATATAGAGTAAAGCTCCCTCTAAGTGTGAAAGCCACCCTCCATTCTGCAGCCTAATGAGATATATGATCTGAGTCCTCAACTAGGGGATGAGTTCAGAGAGAGAAGGGACAGGATCTGAACGGTATTTCTCAGGTCAATATTTAGCCCACATGCAGCATAAGTAGAAAAAGAGACAATCTGCAAAAATTATCTTGCTGCAACTTGTGCAATCTTGCTGTGCGCAACCTAACTTGGCCACAGCACCGTGAATATCACAACAGAGAGGTTCAAACATGTAAACATATCTAGGAATAACAATGGGTTCAGCACGGGGTCAGATACAGAGTAAAGCTCCCTCTACACTGTCCCCATCAAACACTCCCAGGACAGGTACAGCACAGGGTTAGATACAGAGTAAAGATCCCTCTACACTGTCCCCATCAAACACTCCCAGGACAGGTACAGCACGGGGTTAGATACAGAGTAAATCTCCCTCTACACCGTCCCCATCAAACATTCCCAGGACAGGTACAGCACGGGGTTAGATACAGAGTAAAGCTCCCTCTACACCGTCCCCATCAAACACTCCCAGGACAGGTACAGCACGGGGTTAGATACAGAGTAAAGCTCCGTCTACACTGTCCCCATCAAACACTCCCAGGACAGGGACAGCACGGGGTTAGATACAGAGTAAAGCTCCCTCTACACTGTCCCCATCAAACACTCCCAGGACAGGTACAGCACGGGGTGAGATACAGAGTAAATCTCCCTCTACACTGTCCCCATCAAACACTCCCAGGAGAGGTACAGCACGGGGTTAGATACAGAGTAAAGTTCCCTCTACACTGTCCCCAACAAACACTCCCAGGACAGGTACAGCATGGGGTTAGATACAGAGTAAAGCTCCCGCTACACTGTCCCCATCAAACACTCCCAGGACAGGTACAGCATGGGGTTAGATACAGAGTAAAGCTCCCTCTACACTGTCCCCATCAAACACTCCCAGGACAGGTACAGCACGGGGTTAGATACAGAGTAAAGATCCCTCTACACTGTCCCCATCAAACACTCCCAGGACAGGTAAAGCACGGGTTTAGATACAGAGTAAAGCTCGCTCCACACTGTCTCCATCAAACACTCCCAGGACAGGTACAGCACGGGGTTAGATACAGAGTAAAGCTCCCTCTATAGTGTCCCCATCAAACACTCCCAGGACAGGTACAGCACGGGGTTAGATACAGAGTAAAGCTCACTCTACACCGTCCCCATCAAACACTCCCAGGACATGTGCAGCACGGGTTTAGATTCAGAGTAAAGCTCCCTCTACACTGTCCCCATCAAACACTCCCAGGACAGGTACAGCACAGGGTTAGATACAGAGTAAAGCTCCCTCTACACTGTCCCCATCAAACACTCCCAGGACAGGTACAGCACGGGGTTAGATACAGTGTAAAGCTCCCTCTGCACTGTCCCCATCAAACACTCCCAGGACAGGTACAGCACGGGGTTAGATACAGTGTAAAGTTCCCTCTACACCGTCCCCATGAAACACTCCCAGGACAGGTGCAACACGGGGTTAGATATAGAGTAAAGCTCCCTCTACACTGTCCCCATCAAACACTCCCAGGACATGTACAGCACGGGGTTAGATACAGAGTAAAGCTCCCTCTACATCGTCCCCATCAAACACTCCCAAAACAGGTACAGCACACGGTTAGATACAGAGTAAAGCTCCCTCTATGCGTGAACGCCACCCTCCAGTCTGCAGCCTAAGGAGATATATGATCTGAGGCCTCAACCACGGGATGAGCTGAGAGAGAAGGGGCAGGATCTGAGTGGTGGTTCTCAGTTCAATATTGACCCTACAAGCAGCATAAGGGGAAAAGGAGACAATCAGCGAAAATTATCTTGTTGCTACAGATGCAATCTTGCTGTGTGCAATCTAACTTGGCCACTGCACCTGGAATATCGCAACAGTTAGGTTAAAACATGTAAACATATCTAGGAATTACAACGAGTTCAGCACAGGTTTAGATACAGAGGAAAGCTCCCTCTACTCCGTCCCCATCAAACACTCCCAGGACAGGGACAGCACGGTGTTAGATACAGAGTAAAGCTCCCTCTACACTGTCCCCATCAAACACTCCCAGGACAGATACAGCACGGGGTTAGATACAGAGTAAAGCTCCCTCTACACCGTCCCCATCAAACACTCCCAGGACAGGTACAGCACGGGGATCGATTCAGAGTAAAGTTCCCTCTACACTGTCCCCATCAAACACTCCCAGGACAGGTACAGCACGGGGTTAGATACAGAGTAAAGCTCCCTCTACACCGTCCCCATCAAACACTCCCAGGACAGATACAGCAAGGGGTTAGATACAGAGTAAAGCTCCCTCTACACTGTCCCCTTCAAACAGTCCCAGGACAGGTACAGCACGTGGTGAGATACAGAGTAAAGCTCCCTCTGCACTGTCCCCATCAAACACTCCCAGGACAGGTACAGCACGGGGTTAGATACAGAGTAAAGCTCCCTCTACACAGTCCCCATCAAACATTCCCAGGACAGGTACAGCACGGGGTTAGATACAGAAAAAGCTCCCTCTACACGTCCCCATCAAACTCTCCCAGGACAAGAACTGCATGTGGTTTGATAAAGAGTAAAACATCCTCTGCACTTTCCCGATCAAACATTGCCAGGACCTTTAAAGCATGGGGTTAGATACAGAGTAAAGCTCCCTCTACACTGTCCCCATCAAACACTCCCAGGACAGGTACAGCACGGGGTTAGATACAGAGTAAAGCTCCCTCTACACTGTCCCCATCAAACACTCCCAGGACAGGTACAGCACGGGGTTAGATACAGAGTAAAGCTCCCTCTAC
The DNA here is from genome assembly GCA_026770705.1 of Isurus oxyrinchus. Taxonomy (NCBI): domain Eukaryota; kingdom Metazoa; phylum Chordata; class Chondrichthyes; order Lamniformes; family Lamnidae; genus Isurus; species Isurus oxyrinchus. The sequence continues at coordinate 173,998 of JANJGN010000828.1, forward strand.
ACGTCCACATCAAACACTCCCAGGACAGGTACAGCACGGGGTTAGATACAGAGTAAAGCTCCCTCTACACCGTCCCCATCAAACACTCCCAGGACAGGTACAGCACAGGGTTAGATACAGAGTAAAGCTCCCTCTACACTGTCCCCATCAAACACTCCCAGGACAGGTACAGCACGGGGTTAGATACAGAGTAAAGCTCCCTCTACACGTCCACATCAAACACTCCCAGGACAGGTACAGCACGGGGTTAGATACAGAGTAAAGCTCCCTCTACACCGTCCCCATCAAACACTCCCAGGACAGGTACAGCACAGGGTTAGATATAGAGTAAAGCTCCCTCTAAGTGTGAAAGCCACCCTCCATTCTGCAGCCGAAGGAAATTTTGATCTGAGGCCTCAACTAGGGGATGAGTTCAGAGAGAGAAGGGACAGGATCTGAACGGTATTTCTCAGGACAATATTTAGCCCACATGCAGCATAAGTAGAAAAAGAGACAATCTGCGAAAATTATCTTGCTGCAACTTGTGCAATCTTGCTGTGCGCAACCTAACTTGGCCACAGCACCGTGAATATCACAACAGAGAGGTTCAAACATGTAAACATATCTAGGAATAACAATGGGTTCAGCACGGGGTCAGATACAGAGTAAATCTCCCTCTACACTGTCCCCATCAAACACTCCCAGGACAGGTACAGCACGGGGTTAGATACAGAGTAAAGCTCCCTCTACACTGTCCCCATCAAACACTCCCAGGACAGGTACAGCACGGGGTTAGATACAGAGTAAAGCTCCCTCTACACTGTCCCCATCAAACACTCCCAGGACAGTTACAGCACGGGGTTAGATACAGAGTAAAGCTCCCTCTACACTGTCCCCATCAAACACTCCCAGGACAGGTACAGCACGGGGTTAGATACAGAGTAAAGATCCCTCTACACCGTCCCCATCAAACACTCCCAGGACAGGTACAGCACGGGGTTAGATACAGAGTAAAGCTCCCTCTACACTGTCCCCATCAAACACTCCCAGGAGAGGTACAGCACGGGGTTAGATACAGAATAAAGCTCCCTCTACACTGTCCCCATCAAACACTCCCAGGACAGGTACAGTACGGGGTTAGATACAGAGTAAAGCTCCCTCTACACTGTCCCCATCAAACACTCCCAGGACAGGTACAGCATGGGGTTAGATACAGAGTAAAGCTCCCGCTACACTGTCCCCATCAAACACTCCCAGGACAGGTACAGCATGGGGTTAGATACAGAGTAAAGCTCCCTCTACACTGTCCCCATCAAACACTCCCAGGACAGGTACAGCACGGGGTTAGATACAGAGTAAAGATCCCTCTACACTGTCCCCATCAAACACTCCCAGGACAGGTAAAGCACGGGTTTAGATACAGAGTAAAGCTCGCTCCACACTGTCTCCATCAAACACTCCCAGGACAGGTACAGCACGGGGTTAGATACAGAGTAAAGCTCCCTCTATAGTGTCCCCATCAAACACTCCCAGGACAGGTACAGCACGGGGTTAGATACAGAGTAAAGCTCACTCTACACCGTCCCCATCAAACACTCCCAGGACATGTGCAGCACGGGTTTAGATTCAGAGTAAAGCTCCCTCTACACTGTCCCCATCAAACACTCCCAGGACAGGTACAGCACAGGGTTAGATACAGAGTAAAGCTCCCTCTACACTGTCCCCATCAAACACTCCCAGGACAGGTACAGCACGGGGTTAGATACAGTGTAAAGCTCCCTCTGCACTGTCCCCATCAAACACTCCCAGGACAGGTACAGCACGGGGTTAGATACAGTGTAAAGTTCCCTCTACACCGTCCCCATGAAACACTCCCAGGACAGGTGCAACACGGGGTTAGATATAGAGTAAAGCTCCCTCTACACTGTCCCCATCAAACACTCCCAGGACATGTACAGCACGGGGTTAGATACAGAGTAAAGCTCCCTCTACATCGTCCCCATCAAACACTCCCAAAACAGGTACAGCACACGGTTAGATACAGAGTAAAGCTCCCTCTATGCGTGAACGCCACCCTCCAGTCTGCAGCCTAAGGAGATATATGATCTGAGGCCTCAACCACGGGATGAGCTGAGAGAGAAGGGGCAGGATCTGAGTGGTGGTTCTCAGTTCAATATTGACCCTACAAGCAGCATAAGGGGAAAAGGAGACAATCAGCGAAAATTATCTTGTTGCTACAGATGCAATCTTGCTGTGTGCAATCTAACTTGGCCACTGCACCTGGAATATCGCAACAGTTAGGTTAAAACATGTAAACATATCTAGGAATTACAACGAGTTCAGCACAGGTTTAGATACAGAGGAAAGCTCCCTCTACTCCGTCCCCATCAAACACTCCCAGGACAGGGACAGCACGGTGTTAGATACAGAGTAAAGCTCCCTCTACACTGTCCCCATCAAACACTCCCAGGACAGATACAGCACGGGGTTAGATACAGAGTAAAGCTCCCTCTACACCGTCCCCATCAAACACTCCCAGGACAGGTACAGCACGGGGATCGATTCAGAGTAAAGTTCCCTCTACACTGTCCCCATCAAACACTCCCAGGACAGGTACAGCACGGGGTTAGATACAGAGTAAAGCTCCCTCTACACCGTCCCCATCAAACACTCCCAGGACAGATACAGCAAGGGGTTAGATACAGAGTAAAGCTCCCTCTACACTGTCCCCTTCAAACAGTCCCAGGACAGGTACAGCACGTGGTGAGATACAGAGTAAAGCTCCCTCTGCACTGTCCCCATCAAACACTCCCAGGACAGGTACAGCACGGGGTTAGATACAGAGTAAAGCTCCCTCTACACAGTCCCCATCAAACATTCCCAGGACAGGTACAGCACGGGGTTAGATACAGAAAAAGCTCCCTCTACACGTCCCCATCAAACTCTCCCAGGACAAGAACTGCATGTGGTTTGATAAAGAGTAAAACATCCTCTGCACTTTCCCGATCAAACATTGCCAGGACCTTTAAAGCATGGGGTTAGATACAGAGTAAAGCTCCCTCTACACTGTCCCCATCAAACACTCCCAGGACAGGTACAGCACGGGGTTAGATACAGAGTAAAGCTCCCTCTACACTGTCCCCATCAAACACTCCCAGGACAGGTACAGCACGGGGTTAGATACAGAGTAAAGCTCCCTCTACACGTCCACATCAAACACTCCCAGGACAGGTACAGCACGGGGTTAGATACAGAGTAAAGCTCCCTCTACACCGTCCCCATCAAACACTCCCAGGACAGGTACAGCACGGGGTTAGATACAGAGTAAAGCTCCCTCTACACTGTCCCCATCAAACACTCCCAGGACAGGTACAGCACGGGGTTAGATACAGAGTAAATCTCCCTCTACACCGTCCCCATCAAACACTCCCAGGACAGGTACAGCACGGGGTTAGATACAGAGTAAAGCTCCCTCTACACTGTCCCCATCAAACACTCCCAGGACAGGTACAGCACGGGGTTAGATATAGAGTAAAGCTCCCTCTAAGTGTGAAAGCCACCCTCCATTCTGCAGCCTAAGGAAATTTTGATCTGAGGCCTCAACTAGGGGATGAGTTCAGAGAGAGAAGGGACAGGATCTGAACGGTATTTCTCAGGACAATATTTAGCCCACATGCAGCATAAGTAGAAAAAGAGACAATCTGCGAAAATTATCTTGCTGCAACTTGTGCAATCTTGCTGTGCGCAACCTAACTTGGCCACAGCACCGTGAATATCACAACAGAGAGGTTCAAACATGTAAACATATCTAGGAATAACAATGGGTTCAGCACGGGGTCAGATACAGAGTAAATCTCCCTCTACACTGTCCCCATCAAACACTCCCAGGACAGGTACAGCACGGGGTTAGATACAGAGTAAAGCTCCCTCTACACCGTCCCCATCAAACACTCCCAGGACAGGTACAGCACGGGGTTAGATACAGAGTAAAGCTCCCTCTACACTGTCCCCATCAAACACTCCCAGGACAGGTACAGTACGGGGTTAGATACAGAGTAAAGCTCCCTCTACACTGTCCCCATCAAACATTCCCAGGACAGGTACAGCACGGGGTTAGATACAGAGTAAAGCTCACTCCACACTGTCTCCATCAAACACTCCCAGGACAGGTACAGCACGGTGTTAGATACAGAGTAGAGCTCCCTCTACACCGTCCCCATCAAACACTCCCAGGACAGGTACAGCACGGGGTTAGATACAGAGTAAAGCTCCCTCTACACCGTCCCCATCAAACACTCCCTGGACAGGTACAGCACGGATTTAGATACAGAGAAAACCGCCCTCTACACCGTCCCCATCAAACAATCCCAGGACTGGTACAGCAGGGGGTGAGATACAGAGTAAATCTTCCTCTGAATTGATTCCGTCAAACACTGCCAGGACAGGTACAGCACGGGGTTAGATAGTTATGCTCCATCTATACAATACAATACAAGGACAGGTACAACATGGGATATGAAAAAGCGTAAAGCTCCCTCTACACCGTCCCCATCAAACACTCCCAGGACAGGTACAGCACGGGGTTAGATACAGAGTAAAGCTCCCTCTACAGTGTCCCCATCAAACACTCCCAGGACAGGTACAGTAAGGGGTTAGATACAGAGTAAAGCTCCCTCTACACCGTCCCCATCAAACACTCCCAGGACAGGTACAGCACGGGGTTAGATACAGAGTAAGCTCCCTCTACACTGTCCCCATCAAACACTCCCAGGACAGGTACAGCATGGGGTTAGATACAGAGTAAAGCTCACTCTACACTGTGCCCATGAAATACTCCCAGGACAGGTACACAAGGGCGTAGATACAGAGTAAATCTCCGCCTACAGTGAACCATTCAATCACTCCAAGGACAGGTTCAACACAGGATTACAGAGAGATTAAATCTCCCTCTACACTGTCCCGATCAAACACTCCAAGGAAAGAACCAGCACGGGGGCAGATACAGAGTAAAGCTCCCTCTACAATGACCCTATCAAACACTCCCAGGAGTGGTGCAGCACGGGGTAAGGAATAGAGTAAAGCTCCCTCTACACTGTGCGAATCAAACACCCCCAGGACAGGCTCAGCATGGCTTCAGATATAGACTAAATCTCCGTCTACAGTGTCCCTATCAAACGCTCCCAGGTCAGGTACAGCACGGGGTCAGATAATGATTAAAGCTCGCACTACAGCGGCCCCATCAAAAACTCCCAGGACAGTTACAGCACGTGTTAGTTACAGAGTAAAGCTCCCTCTACACCGACCCCATCAAACTCTCCCTGGACAAGAACTGCATGTGGTGAGATAAAGAGTAAAACATCCTCTGCACTTTCCCGATCAAACATTGCCAGGACATTTAAAGCATGGGGTTAGATACAGAGTAAAGCTCCCTCTACACTGTCCCCATCAAACACTCACAGGACAGGTACAGCACGGGGTTAGATACAGAGTAAAGCTCCCTCTACACTGTCCCCATCAAACACTCCCAGGACAGGTACAGCAGGGGGTTAGATACAGACTACATCTCCTTCTACATTGTGCCAATCAAACAATCCCTGGACAGGTACAGCACAGGGATAGATACAGATTAAAGCTCAATCTACACTGTGCCCATGAAATACTCCCAGGACAGGTACACAAGGGGGTAGATACAGAGAAAAGCTCCCTCTACACCATCCCATCAAACACTCCCAGGACAGGTACAGCACGGGGTTAGATACAGAGTAAAGCTCCCTCAACACTTTCCCCATCAAACACTCCCAGGAGAGGTACAGCACGGGGATAGATACAGATTAAAGCTCAATCTACACTGTGCCCATGAAATACTCCCAGGACAGGTACACAAGGGGGTAGATACAGAGAAAAGCTCCCTCTACACCATCCCATCAAACACTCCCAGGACAGGTACAGCACGGGGTTAGATACAGAGTAAAGCTCCCTCAACACTTTCCCCATCAAACACTCCCAGGAGAGGTACAGCACGGGGATAGATACAGAGTAAAGCTCCCTCTACACCGTACCCATCAAACACTCTCAGGACAGGCACAGCACGGGGTTTATACAGAGTAAAGCTCGCTCTACACTGTCTCCATCAAATTCTCCCAGGACAGGTACAGCACGGGGTTAGATACAGAGTGAAGCTCCCTCTAAGCGTGAACGCCACCCTCCAGTCTGCAGCCTAAGGAGATATATGATCTGAGGCCTCAACCACGGGATGAGCTGAGAGAGAAGGGGCAGGATCTGAGTGGTGGTTCTCAGTTCAATATTGACCCTACAAGCAGCATAAGGGGAAAAGGAGACAATCAGCGAAAATTATCTTGTTGCTACAGATGCAATCTTGCTGTGTGCAATCTAACTTGGCCACTGCACCTTGAATATCGCAACAGTTAGGTTAAAACATGTAAACATATCTAGGAATTACAACGAGTTCAGCACAGGGTTAGATACAAAGGAAAGCTCCCTCTACTCCGTCCCCATCAAACACTCCCAGGACAGGTACAGCACGGTATTAGATACAGAGTAAAGCTCCCTCTACACCGTCCCCATCAAACACTCCCAGGACAGATACAGCACGGGGTGAGATACAGAGTAAAGTTCCCTCTACACTGTCCCCATCAAACACTCCCAGGACAGGTAAAGCACGGGGTTAGATACAGAGTAAAGCTCCCTCTACACCGTCCCCATCAAACACTCCCAGGACAGGTACAGCAAGGGGTTAGATACAGAGTAAAGCTCCCTCTACACTGTCCCCATCAAACAGTCCCAGGACAGGTACAGCACGTGGTGAGATACAGAGTAAAGCTCCCTCTGCACTGTCCCCATCAAACACTCCCAGGACAGGTACAGCACGGGGTTAGATACAGAGTAAAGCTCCCTCTACATAGTCCCCATCAAACATTGCCAGGACAGGTACAGCACGGGGTTAGATACAGAAAAAGCTCCCTCTACACCGTCCCCATCAAACAGTCCCAGGACAGGTACAGCACGTGGTGAGATACAGAGTAAAGCTCCCTCTGCACTGTCCCCATCAAACACTCCCAGGACAGGTACAGCACGGGGTTAGATACAGAGTAAAGCTCCCTCTACACTGTCCCCATCAAACACTCCCAGGACAGGTACAGCACGGGGTTAGATACAGAGTAAAGATCCCTCTACACTGTCCCCATCAAACACTCCCAGGACAGGTACAGCACGGGGTTAGATACAGAGTAAAGCTCGCTCCACACTGTCTCCATCAAACACTCCCAGGACAGGTACAGCACGGGGTTAGATACAGAGTAAAGCTCCCTCTACACTGTCCCCATCAAACACTCCCAGGACAGGAACAGTAAGGGGTTAGATACAGAGTAAAGCTCCCTTTACACTGTCCCCATCAAACACTCCCAGGACAGGTACAGCACGGGGTTAGATACAGAGTAAAGCTCACTCTACACCGTCCCCATCAAACACTCCCAGGACATGTGCAGCACGGGTTTAGATTCAGAGTAAAGCTCCCTCTACACTGTCCCCATCAAACACTCCCAGGACAGGTACAGCACGGGGTTAGATACAGAGTAAAGCTCCCTCTACACCGTCCCCATCAAACATTCCCAGGACAGGTACAGCACGGGGTTAGAAACAGAGTAAAGCTCCCTCTACACCGTCCCCATCAAACACACCCAGGACAGGTACAGAACGGGGTTACATACAGAGCAAAGCACCTTCTACACCGTCCCAATCAAACACTCCCAGGACAGGTACAGCACGGTGTTAGATGCAGAGTAAAGCTCCCTCTACACTGTCCCCATCAAATACTGCCAGGACAGGTACAGCACGGGGTTAGATACAGAGTAAAGCTCCCTCTACACCATCCCCATCAAACACTCCCAGGACAGGTACAGCACGGGGTTAGATACAGAGTAAACCTCGCTCCACACTGTCTCCATCAAACACTCCCAGGACAGGTACAGCACGGGGTTAGATACAGAGTAAAGCTCCCTCTACACTGTCCCCATCAAACACTCCCAGGACAGGTACAGTACGGGGTTAGATACAGAGTAAAGCTCGCTCCACACTGTCTCCATCAAACACTCCCAGGACAGGTACAGCACGGGGTTAGATACAGAGTAAAGCTCCCTCTACACCGTCCCCATCAAACAATCCCAGGACTGGGACAGCAGGGGGTGAGATACAGAGTAAAGCTTCCTCTAAACTGACTCCGTCAAACACAGCCAGGACAGGTACAGCACGGGGTTAGATAGTTATGCTCCATCTATACAATACAATACAAGGACAGGTACAACATGGGATATGAAAAAGCGTAAAGCTCCCTCTACACCGTCCCCATCAAACACTCCCAGGACAGGTACAGCACGGGGTTAGATACAGAGTAAAGCTCCCTCTACACTGTCCCCATCAAACACTCCCAGGACAGGAACAGTAAGGGGTTAGATACAGAGTAAAGCTCCCTTTACACTGTCCCCATCAAACACTCCCAGGACAGGTACAGCACGGGGTTAGATACAGAGTAAAGCTCACTCTACACCGTCCCCATCAAACACTCCCAGGACATGTGCAGCACGGGTTTAGATTCAGAGTAAAGCTCCCTCTACACTGTCCCCATCAAACACTCCCAGGACAGGTACAGCACGGGGTTAGATACAGAGTAAAGCTCCCTCTACACCGTCCCCATCAAACATTCCCAGGACAGGTACAGCACGGGGTTAGAAACAGAGTAAAGCTCCCTCTACACCGTCCCCATCAAACACACCCAGGACAGGTACAGAACGGGGTTACATACAGAGCAAAGCACCTTCTACACCGTCCCAATCAAACACTCCCAGGACAGGTACAGCACGGGGTTAGATACAGAGTAAAGCACCTTCTACACCGTCCCAATCAAACACTCCCAGGACAGGTACAGCACGGTGTTAGATGCAGAGTAAAGCTCCCTCTACACTGTCCCCATCAAATACTGCCAGGACAGGTACAGCACGGGGTTAGATACAGAGTAAAGCTCCCTCTACACCATCCCCATCAAACACTCCCAGGACAGGTACAGCACGGGGTTTGATACAGAGTAAACCTCGCTCCACACTGTCTCCATCAAACACTCCCAGGACAGGTACAGCACGGGGTTAGATACAGAGTAAAGCTCCCTCTACACTGTCCCCATCAAAGACTCCCAGGACAGGTACAGTACGGGGTTAGTTACAGAGTAAAGCTCGCTCCACACTGTCTCCATCAAACACTCCCAGGACAGGTACAGCACGGGGTTAGATACAGAGTAAAGCTCCCTCTACACCGTCCCCATCAAACAATCCCAGGACTGGGACAGCAGGGGGTGAGATACAGAGTAAAGCTTCCTCTAAACTGACTCCGTCAAACACTGCCAGTACAGGTACAGCACGGGGTTAGATAGTTATGCTCCATCTATACAATACAATACAAGGACAGGTACAACATGGGATATGAAAAAGCGTAAAGCTCCCTCTACACCGTCCCCATCAAACACTCCCAGGACAGGTACAGCACGGGGTTAGATACAGAGTAAAGCTCCCTCTACAGTGTCCCCATCAAACACTCCCAGGACAGGTACATCACGGGGTTAGATACAGAGTAAAGCTCCCTCTGCACTGTCCCCATCAAACACTCCCAGGACAGGTACAGCACGGGGTTAGATACAGTGTAAAGCTCCCTCTACACTGTCCCCATCAAACAGTCCCAGGACAGGTACAGCACGGGGTTACATACAGAGTAAAGCTCCCTCTACACCGTCCCCATCAAACACTCCCGGGACAGGTACAGCACGGGGATAAAAACAGAGTAAAGGCCCTCAACACCGTCCCCATCAAACACTCCCAGGACAGGTACAGCACGGGGTTAGATACAGAGTAAATCTCCCTCTACACCGTCCCCAGCAAACACTCCCAGGACGGGTACAGCACGGGGTTAGATACAGAGTAAAGCTCCCTCTACACCGTCCCCATCAAACACTCCCAGGACAGGTACAGCACGGGGTTAGATACAGAGTAAATCTCCCTCTACACCGTCCCCAACAAACACTCCCCGGACAGGTACAGCACGGGGTTAGATACAGAGTAAAGCTCCCTCTACACTGTCCCCATCAAACACTCCCAGGACAGGTACAGCACGGGGTTAGATACAGAGTAAAGGTCCCTCTACACTCTCCCCATCAAACACTCCCAGGACAAGTAAAGCACGGGGTTAGATACAGAGTAAAGCTCCCACTGCACCGTCGCCATCAAACACTCCCAGGACAGGTACAGCACACGGTTAGATACAGAGTAAAGTTCCCTCTACACCGTCCCCATCAAACACTCCCAGGACAGGTACAGCACGGAGTTAGATACAGAGTAAAGCTGCCTCTACACTGTCCCCATCAAACACTCCCAGGACAGGTACAGCATGGGGTTAGAAACAGAGTAAATCTTCCTCTACACTGTCCCCATCAAACACTCCCAGGACAGTTGCAGCACGGGGTTAGATACAGAGTAAAGCTCCCTCTACACTGTCCCCATCTAACACTCCCAGGACAGTTGCAGCACGGGGTTAGATACAGAGTAAAGCTCCCTCTACACTGTCCCCATCTAACACTCCCAGGACAGGTGCAGCACGGGGTTAGATATAGAGTAAAGCTCCCTCTACACCGTCCCCATCAAACAATCCCAGGACTGGTACAGCAGGGGGTGAGATACAGAGTAAACCTTCCTCTGAATTGATTCCGTCAAACACTGCCAGGACAGGTACAGCACGGGGTTAGATAGTTATGCTCCATCTATACAATACAATACAAGGACAGGTACAACATGGGATATGAAAAAGCGTAAAGCTCCCTCTACACCGTCCCCATCAAACACTCCCAGGACAGGTACAGCCCGGGTTTAGATGGAGAGTAAATCTCCGTTGACACAGACCCCATCAAACAATCCCAGGAGAGATACAGCACGGGGTTAAATACAGAGTAAAGCTCCCTCTACAGTTTCCCCATCAAACACTCCCAAGACAGGTACAAAATGGGCTTAGATACAGAGCAAAGCTCCCACTACACCGTCCCCATCAAACACTCTCAGGACAGGTACAGCACGGGGTTAGATACAGAGTAAAGCTCCCTCTACACCGTCCCCATCAAACACTCCCAGGACAGGCACAGCATGGGGTTAGATACAGAGTAAAGCTCCCTCTACACTGTCTCCATCAAACACTCCCAGGACAGGTACAGCACGGGGTTAGATACAGAGTAAAGCTCCCTCTACACCGTCCCCATCAAACACTCCCAGGACAGGCACAGCATGGGGTTAGATACAGAGTAAAGCTCCCTCTACACTGTCTCCATCAAACACTCCCAGGACAGGTACAGCACGGGGTTAGATACAGTGTAAAGCTCCCTCTACACCGTCCCCATCAAACACTCCCAGGGCAGGTACAGCACGGGGTTAGATACAGAGTGAAGCTCCCTCTAAGCGTGAAAGCCACCCTCCAGTCTGCAGCCTAAGGAGATATATGATCTGAGGCCTCAACCACGGGATGAGCTGAGAGAGAAGGGGCAGGATCTGAGTGGTGGTTCTCAGTTCAATATTGACCCTACAAGCCGCATAAGGGGAAAAGGAGACAATCAGCGAAAATTATCTTGTTGCTACAGATGCAATCTTGCTGTGTGCAATCTAACTTGGCCACTGCACCTTGAATATCGCAACAGTTAGGTTAAAACATGTAAACATATCTAGGAATTACAACGAGTTCAGCACAGGTTGAGATACAGAGGAAAGCTCCCTCTACTCCGTCCCCATCAAACACTCCCAGGACAGGTACAGCACGGTGTTAGATACAGAGTAAAGCTCCCTCTACACTGTCCCCATCAAACACTCCCAGGACAGGGACAGCACGGTGTTAGATACAGAGTAAAGCTCCCTCTACACTGTCCCCATCAAACACTCCCAGGACAGATACAGCACGGGGTTAGATACAGAGTAAAGCTCCCTCTACACCGTCCCCATCAAACACTCCCAGGACAGGTACAGCACGGGGTTCGATACAGAGTAAAGTTCCCTCTACACTGTCCCCATCAAACACTCCCAGGACAGGTACAGCACGGGGTTAGATACAGAGTAAAGCTCCCTCTACACCGTCCCCATCAAACACTCCCAGGACAGATACAGCAAGGGGTTAGATACAGAGTAAAGCTCCCTCTACACTGTCCCCTTCAAACAGTCCCAGGACAGGTACAGCACGTGGTGAGATACAGAGTAAAGCTCCCTCTGCACTGTCCCCATCAAACACTCCCAGGACAGGTACAGCACGGGGTTAGATACAGAGTAAAGCTCCCTCTACACAGTCCCCATCAAACATTCCCAGGACAGGTACAGCACGGGGTTAGATACAGAAAAAGCTCCCTCTACACGTCCCCATCAAACTCTCCCAGGACAAGAACTGCATGTGGTTTGATAAAGAGTAAAACATCCTCTGCACTTTCCCGATCAAACATTGCCAGGACCTTTAAAGCATGGGGTTAGATACAGAGTAAAGCTCCCTCTACACTGTCCCCATCAAACACTCCCAGGACAGGTACAGCACGGGGTTAGATACAGAGTAAAGCTCCCTCTACACGTCCACATCAAACACTCCCAGGACAGGTACAGCACGGGGTTAGATACAGAGTAAAGCTCCCTCTACACGTCCCCATCAAACACTCCCAGGACAGGTACAGCACGGGGTTAGATACAGAGTAAAGCTCCCTCTACACGTCCCCATCAAACACTCCCAGGACAGGTACAGCTCGGGGTTAGATACAGAGTAAATCTCCCTCTACACCGTCCCCATCAAACACTCCCAGGACAGGTACAGCACGGGGTTAGATACAGAGTAAAGCTCCCTCTACACCGTCCCCATCAAACACTCCCAGGACAGGTACAGCACGGGGTTAGATACAGAGTAAAGCTCCCTCTACACCGTCCCCATCAAACACTCCCAGGACAGATACAGCACGGGGTTAGATACAGAGTAAAGCTCCCTCTAAGTGTGAACGCCACCCTCCATTCTGCAGCCTAAGGAGATATATGATCTGAGGCCTCAACTAGGGGATGAGTTCAGAGAGAGAAGGGACAGGATCTGAACGGTATTTCTCAGGACAATATTTAGCCCACATGCAGCATAAGTAGAAAAAGAGACAATCTGCGAAAATTATCTTGCTGCAACTTGTGCAATCTTGCTGTGCGCAACCTAACTTGGCCACAGCACCGTGAATATCACAACAGAGAGGTTCAAACATGTAAACATATCTAGGAATAACAATGGGTTCAGCACGGGGTCAGATACAGAGTAAAGATCCCTCTACACTGTCCCCATCAAACACTCCCAGGACAGGTACAGCACGGGGTTAGATACAGAGTAAAGCTCCCTCTACACTGTCCCCATCAAACACTCCCAGGACAGGTACAGCACGGGGTTAGATACAGAGTAAAGCTCCCTCTACACAGTCCCCATCAAACACTCCCAGGACAGGTACAGCACGGGGTTAGATACAGAGTAAAGCTCCCTCTACACTGTCCCCATCAAACACTCCCAGGACAGGTACAGCACGGGGTTAGATACAGAGTAAACCTCACTCCACACTGTCTCCATCAAACACTCCCAGGACAGGTACAGCACGGTGTTAGATACAGAGTAGAGCTCCCTCTACACCGTCCCCATCAAACACTCCCAGGACAGGTACAGCACAGGGTTAGATACAGAGTAAAGCTCCCTCTACACCGTCCCCATCAAACACTCCCTGGACAGGTACAGCACGGATTTAGATACAGAGAAAACCGCCCTCTACACCGTCCCCATCAAACAATCCCAGGACTGGTACAGCAGGGGGTGAGATACAGAGTAAAGCTCCCTCTACACTGTCCCCATCAAACACTCCCAGGACAGGTACAGCACGGGGTTAGATAGTTATGCTCCATCTATACAATACAATACAAGGACAGGTACAACATGGGATATGAAAAAGCGTAAAGCTCCCTCTACACCGTCCCCATCAAACACTCCCAGGACAGGTACAGCACGGGGTTAGATACAGAGTAAAGCTCCCTCTACAGTGTCCCCATCAAACACTCCCAGGACAGGTACAGTAAGGGGTTAGATACAGAGTAAAGCTCCCTCTACACCGTCCCCATCAAACACTCCCAGGACAGGTACAGCACGGGGTTAGATACAGAGTAAAGCTCCCTCTACAGTGTCCCCATCAAACACTCCCAGGACAGGTACAGCACGGGGTTAGATACAGAGTAAAGCTCACTCTACACTGTGCCCATGAAATACTCCCAGGACAGGTACACAAGGGGGTAGATACAGAGTAAATCTCCGCCTACAGTGAACCATTCAATCACTCCAAGGACAGGTTCAACACAGGATTACAGAGAGATTAAATCTCCCTCTACACTGTCCCGATCAAACACTCCAAGGAAAGAACCAGCACGGGGGCAGATACAGAGTAAATCTCCCTCTACAATGACCCTATCAAACACTCCCAGGAGTGGTGCAGCACGGGGTAAGGAATAGAGTAAAGCTCCCTCTACACTGTGCGAATCAAACACCCCCAGGACAGGCTCAGCATGGCTTTAGATATAGACTAAATCTCCGTCTACAGTGTCCCTATCAAACGCTCCCAGGTCAGGTACAGCACGGGGTCAGATAATGATTAAAGCTCGCACTACAGCGGCCCCATCAAAAACTCCCAGGACAGGTACAGCACGTGTTAGTTACAGAGTAAAGCTCCCTCTACACCGACCCCATCAAACTCTCCCTGGACAAGAACTGCATGTGGTGAGATAAAGAGTAAAACATCCTCTGCACTTTCCCGATCAAACATTGCCAGGACATATAAAGCATGGGGTTAGATACAGAGTAAAGCTCCCTCTACACTGTCCCCATCAAACAGTCCCAGGACAGGTACAGCACGGGGTTAGATACAGAGTAAAGCTCCCTCTACACTGTCCCCATCAAACACTCCCAGGACAGGTACAGCAGGGGGTTAGATACAGAGTAAATCTCCCTCTACACCGTCCCCATCAAACATTCCCAGGACAGGTACAGCATGGGGTTAGATACAGAGTAAAGCTCCCTCTACACCGTCCCCATCAAACACTCCCAGGACAGGTACAGCACGGGGTTAGATACAGTGTAAATCTCCTTTGACATTGTCCCCATCAAACACTCGCTGGACAGTTACAACATGGGGCTAGATACAGAGTAAAGCTACCTCTAAAATGACTCCGTCAAACACTCCCAGGACCGGTACAGCACATGATTAGACACAGAGTTATGCTCCATCAACACCGTCCCCATTAAACTCTACAAGGACAGGTACAACATGGGGTAAGATAAAGCGTAAAACTCCCTCTACACCGTCCCGATCGAACACTCCCAGGACAGGTACAGCCCGGGTTTAGATGGAGAGTAAATCTCCGTTGACACAGACCCCATCAAACAATCCCAGGACAGATACAGCACGGGGTTAAATACAGAGTAAAGCTCCCTCTACAGTTTCCCCATCAAACACTCCCAAGACAGGTACAAAATGGGGTTAGATACAGAGTAAAGCTCCCACTACACCGTCCCCATCAAACACTCCGAGGACAGGTACAGCACGGGGTTAGATACAGAGTAAAGCTCCCCCTACACCGTCCCCATCAAACACTCTCAGGACAGGTACAGCTCAGGGTTAGATACAGTGTAAAGCTCCCTCAACACTTTCCCCATCAAACACTCCCAGGAGAGGTACAGCACGGGGATAGATACAGAGTAAAGCTCCCTCTACACCGTACCCATCAAACACTCCCAGGACAGGTACAGCACGGGGTTTATACAGAGTAAAGCTCCCTCTACACCGTCCCCATCAAACACTCCCAGGACAGGTACAGCACGGGGTTAGATACAGAGTAAAGCTCCCTCTACACTGTCCCCATCAAACACTCCCAGGACAGGTACAGCACGGGGTTAGACACAGGGTAAAGCTCCCTCTACACTGTCCCCATCAAACACTCCCAGGACAGGTACAGCACGGGGTTAGACACAGAGTAAAGCTCCCTCTACACCGTCTCCATCAAACACTCCCAGGACAGGTACAGCACGCGGTTAGATACAGAGTAAAGCTCCCTCTACACTGTCCCCATCAAACACTCCCAGGACAGGCACAGCACGAGGTTAGATACAGAGTAAATCTCTTTCTACACTGTCCACATCAAACACTCCCAGGACAGGTACAGCACGGGGTTAGATACAGAGTGAAGCTCCCTCTAAGCGTGAAAGCCACCCTCCAGTCTGCAGCCTAAGGAGATATATGATCTGAGGCCTCAACCACGGGATGAGCTGAGAGAGAAGGGGCAGGATCTGAGTGGTGGTTCTCAGTTCAATATTGACCCTACAAGCAGCATAAGGGGAAAAGGAGACAATCAGCGAAAATTATCTTGTTGCTACAGATGCAATCTTGCTGTGTGAAATCTAACTTGGCCACTGCACCTTGAATATCGCAACAGTTAGGTTAAAACATGTAAACATATCTAGGAATTACAACGAGTTCAGCACAGGGTTAGATACAAAGGAAAGCTCCCTCTACTCCGTCCCCATCAAACACTCCCAGGACAGGTACAGCACGGGGTTAGATACAGAGTAAAGCTCCCTCTACACCGTCCCCATCAAACATTCCCAGGACAGGTACAGCACGGTGTTAGATACAGAGTAAAGCTCCCTCTACACTGTCCCCATCAAACACTCCCAGGACAGGTACAGCACAGGGTTAGACACAGAGTAAAGCTCCCTCTACACCGTCCCCATCAAACACTCTCAGGACAGGAACAGCACGGGTTCAGATACAGACTAAATCTCCTTCTACATTGTGCCCATCAAACAATCCCTGGACAGGTACAGCACAGGGATAGATACAGATTAAAGCTCACTCTACACTGTGGCCATCAAACACTCCCAGGACAGGTACAGCACGGGGTTAGATACAGAGTAAAGCTCCCTCTACACTGTCCCCATCAAACACTCCCAGGACAGGTACAGCACGGGGTTAGATACAGAGTAAAGCTCCCTCTACACTGTCCCCATCAAACAGTCCCAGGACAGGTACAGCACGTGGTTAGATACAGAGTAAAGCTCCCTCTACACCGTCCCCATCAAACACTCTCAGGACAGGTACAGCACGGGGTTAGATACAGAGTAAAGCTCCCACTACACTGTCCCCATCAAACACTCCCAGGACAGGTACAGCACGCGGTTAGATACAGAGTAAATCTCCCTCTACACTGTCCCCATCAAACACTCCCAGGACAGGTACAGAACGGGGTTAGATACAGAGTAAAACTCCCTCTACACTGTCCCCATCAAACACTCCGTGGACAGGAACAGCATGGGGTAAGATACAGAGTAAAGCTCCCTCTACACTGTCCCCATCAAACACTCCCAGGACAGGAACAGCACGGAGTTAAATACAGAGTAAAGCTCCCTCTACACCGTCCCCATCAAACACTCCCAGGACAGGTACAGCACGGGGTTAGATACAGAGTAGAGCTCCCTCTACACTGTCCCCATCAAACACTCCCAGGACAGGAACAGCACGGAGTTAGATACAGAGTAAAGCTCCCTCTACACCGTCCCCATCAAACACTCCCAGGACAGGTAAAGCACGGGGTTAGATACAGAGTAAAGCTCGCTCCACACTGTCTCCATCAAACACTCCGAGGACAGGCACAGCACGGGGTTAGATACAGAGTAAAGCTCCCTCTACAGTGTCCCCATCAAACACTCCCAGGACAGGTACAGTAAGGGGTTAGATACAGAGTAAAGCTCCCTTTACACTGTCCCCATCAAACACTCCCAGGACAGGTACAGCACGGGGTAAGATACAGAGTAAAGCTCACTCTACACCGTCCCCATCAAACACTCCCAAGGACATGTGCAGCACGGGTTTAGATTCAGAGTAAAGCTCCCTCTACACTGTCCCCATCAAACACTCCCAGGACAGGTACAGCACGGGGTTAGATACAGAGTAAAGCTCCCTCTACACCGTCCCCATCAAACATTCCCAGGACAGGTACAGCACGGGGTTAGAAACAGAGTAAAGCTCCCTCTACACCGTCCCCATCAAACACACCCAGGACAGGTACAGAACGGGGTTACATACAGAGCAAAGCACCTTCTACACCGTCCCAATCAAACACTCCCAGGACAGGTACAGCACGGGGTTAGATACAGAGTAAAGCTCCCTCTACACCGTCCCCATCAAACACACCCAGGACAGGTACAGCACGGGGTTAGATACAGAGTAAAGCACCTTCTACACCGTCCCAATCAAACACTCCCAGGACAGGTACAGCACGGTGTTAGATGCAGAGTAAAGCTCCCTCTACACTGTCCCCATCAAATACTGCCAGGACAGGTACAGCACGGGGTTAGATACAGAGAAAAGCTCCCTCTACACCATCCCCATCAAACACTCCCAGGACAGGTACAGCACGGGGTTAGATACAGAGTAAAGCTCGCTCCACACTGTCTCCATCAAACACTCCCAGGACAGGTACAGCACGGGGTGAGATACAGAGTAAAGCTCCCTCTACACTGTCCCCATCAAACACTCCCAGGACAGGTACAGCACGGGGTTAGATACAGAGTAAAGCTCGCTCCACACTGTCTCCATCAAACACTCCCAGGACAGGTACAGCACGGGGTTAGATACAGAGTAAAGCTCCCTCTACACCGTCCCCATCAAACAATCCCAGGACTGGGACAGCAGGGGGTGAGATACAGAGTAAAGCATCCTCTAAACTGACTCCGTCAAACACTGCCAGGACCGGTACAGCACGGGGTTAGATAGTTATGCTCCATCTATACAATACAATACAAGCACAGGTACAACATGGGATATGAAAAAGCGTAAAGCTCCCTCTACACCGTCCCCATCAAACACTCCCAGGACAGGTACAGCACGGGGTTAGATACAGAGTAAAGCTCCCTCTACAGTGTCCCCATCAAACACTCCCAGGACAGGTACAGTAAGGGGTTAGATACAGAGTAAAGCTCCCTTTACACTGTCCCCATCAAACACTCCCAGGAGAGGTAGAGCACGGGGATAGATACAGAGTAAAGCTCCCTCAACACTTTCCCAACAAACACTCCCAGGAGAGGTAGAGCACGGGGATAGATACAGAGTAAAGCTCCCTCTACACCGTCCCCATCAAACACTCTCAGGACAGGTACAGCACAGGGTTAGATACAGAGTAAAGCTCCCTCTACACTGTCCCCATCAAACACTCCCAGGACAGGTACAGCATGGGGTTAGATACAGAGTAAAGCTCCCTCTACACCGTCCCCATCAAACACTCCCAGGACAGGCACAGCACGGGGTTTATACAGAGTAAAGCTCCCTCTACACTGTCCCCATCAAACACTCCCAGGACAGGTACAGCACGGGGCTCGATACAGAGTAAAGCTCCCTCTGCACTGTCCCCATCAAACACTCCCAGGACAGGTACAGCACGGGGTTAGATACAGAGTAAAGCTCCCTCTACACAGTCCCCATCAAACGTTCCCAGGACAGGTACAGAACGGGGTTAGATACAGAAAAATCTCCCTCTACACCGTCCCCATCAAACATTCGTAGGACAGGTACAGCACGGGGTTAGATACAGAGTAAAGCTCCCTCTACACTGTCCCCATCAAACACTCCCAGGACAGGTACAGCATGGGGTTAGATACAGAGTAAAGCTCCCTCAACACGTTCCCAACAAACACTCCCAGGACAGGTACAGCACGGGGTTAGATACAGAGTAAATCTCCCTCTACACTGTCCCCATCAAACACTCCCAGGACAGGTACAGCACGGGGTTAGATACAGAGTAAAGCTCCCTCTACAGTGTCCCCATCAAACACTCCCAGGACAGGTACAGTAAGGGGTTAGATACAGAGTGAAGCTCCCTTTACACTGTCCCCATCAAACACTCCCAGGACAGGTACAGCACGGGGTTAGATACAGAGTAAAGCTCACTTTACACCGTCCCCATCAAACACTCCCAGGACATGTGCAGCACGGGTTTAGATTCAGAGTAAAGCTCCCTCTACACTGTCCCCATCAAACACTCCCAGGACAGGTACAGCACGGGGTTAGATACAGAGTAAAGCTCCCTCTACACCGTCCCCATCAAACATTCCCAGGACAGGTACAGCACGGGGTTAGAAACAGAGTAAAGCTCCCTCTACACCGTCCCCATCAAACACACCCAGGACAGGTACAGAACGGGGTTACTTACAGAGCAAAGCACCTTCTACACCGTCCCAATCAAACACTCCCAGGACAGGTACAGCACGGGGTTAGATACAGAGTAAAGCTCCCTCTACACCGTCCCCATCAAACACACCCAGGACAAGTACAGCACGGGGTTAGATACAGAGTAAAGCACCTTCTACACCGTCCCAATCAAACACTCCCAGGACAGGTACAGCACGGTGTTAGATGCAGAGTAAAGCTCGCTCCACACTGTCTCCATCAAACACTCCCAGGACAGGTACAGCACGGGGTTAGATACAGAGTAAAGCTCCCTCTAAACAGTCCCCATCAAACACTCCCAGGACAGGTACAGCACGGGGTTAGATACAGAGTAAAGCTCGCTCCACACTGTCTCCATCAAACACTCCCAGGACAGGTACAGCACGGGGTTAGATACAGAGTAAAGCTCGCTCCACACTGTCTCCATCAAACACTCCCAGGACAGGTACAGCACGGGGTTAGATACAGAGTAAAGCTCCCTCTACACTGTCCCCATCAAACACTCCCAGGACAGGTACAGCACGGGGTTAGATACAGAGTAAAGCTCGCTCCACACTGTCTCCATCAAACACTCCCAGGACAGGTACAGCACGGGGTTAGATACAGAGTAAAGCTCCCTCTACACCGTCCCCATCAAACAATCCCAGGACTGGGACAGCAGGGGGTGAGATACAGAGTAAAGCATCCTCTAAACTGACTCCGTCAAACACTGCCAGGACCGGTACAGCACGGGGTTAGATAGTTATGCTCCATCTATACAATACAATACAAGCACAGGTACAACATGGGATATGAAAAAGCGTAAAGCTCCCTCTACACCGTCCCCATCAAACACTCCCAGGACAGGTACAGCACGGGGTTAGATACAGAGTAAAGCTCCCTCTACAGTGTCCCCATCAAACACTCCCAGGACAGGTACAGTAAGGGGTTAGATACAGAGTAAAGCTCCCTTTACACTGTCCCCATCAAACACTCCCAGGAGAGGTAGAGCACGGGGATAGATACAGAGTAAAGCTCCCTCAACACTTTCCCAACAAACACTCCCAGGAGAGGTAGAGCACGGGGATAGATACAGAGTAAAGCTCCCTCTACACCGTCCCCATCAAACACTCTCAGGACAGGTACAGCACAGGGTTAGATACAGAGTAAAGCTCCCTCTACACTGTCCCCATCAAACACTCCCAGGACAGGTACAGCATGGGGTTAGATACAGAGTAAAGCTCCCTCTACACCGTCCCCATCAAACACTCCCAGGACAGGCGCAGCACGGGGTTTATACAGAGTAAAGCTCCCTCTACACTGTCCCCATCAAACACTCCCAGGACAGGTACAGCACGGGGCTCGATACAGAGTAAAGCTCCCTCTGCACTGTCCCCATCAAACACTCCCAGGACAGGTACAGCACGGGGTTAGATACAGAGTAAAGCTCCCTCTACACAGTCCCCATCAAACGTTCCCAGGACAGGTACAGAACGGGGTTAGATACAGAAAAATCTCCCTCTACACCGTCCCCATCAAACATTCGTAGGACAGGTACAGCACGGGGTTAGATACAGAGTAAAGCTCCCTCTACACTGTCCCCATCAAACACTCCCAGGACAGGTACAGCATGGGGTTAGATACAGAGTAAAGCTCCCTCAACACGTTCCCAACAAACACTCCCAGGACAGGTACAGCACGGGGTTAGATACAGAGTAAATCTCCCTCTACACTGTCCCCATCAAACACTCCCAGGACAGGTACAGCACGGGGTTAGATACAGAGTAAAGCTCCCTCTACAGTGTCATCATCAAACACTCCCAGGACAGGTACAGTAAGGGGTTAGATACAGAGTGAAGCTCCCTTTACACTGTCCCCATCAAACACTCCCAGGACAGGTACAGCACGGGGTTAGATACAGAGTAAAGCTCACTTTACACCGTCCCCATCAAACACTCCCAGGACATGTGCAGCACGGGTTTAGATTCAGAGTAAAGCTCCCTCTACACTGTCCCCATCAAACACTCCCAGGACAGGTACAGCACGGGGTTAGATACAGAGTAAAGCTCCCTCTACACCGTCCCCATCAAACATTCCCAGGACAGGTACAGCACGGGGTTAGAAACAGAGTAAAGCTCCCTCTACACCGTCCCCATCAAACACACCCAGGACAGGTACAGAACGGGGTTACTTACAGAGCAAAGCACCTTCTACACCGTCCCAATCAAACACTCCCAGGACAGGTACAGCACGGGGTTAGATACAGAGTAAAGCTCCCTCTACACCGTCCCCATCAAACACACCCAGGACAGATACAGCACGGGGTTAGATACAGAGTAAAGCACCTTCTACACCGTCCCAATCAAACACTCCCAGGACAGGTACAGCACGGTGTTAGATGCAGAGTAAAGCTCGCTCCACACTGTCTCCATCAAACACTCCCAGGACAGGTACAGCACGGGGTTAGATACAGAGTAAAGCTCCCTCTACACTGTCCCCATCAAACACTCCCAGGACAGGTACAGCACGGGGTTAGATACAGAGTAAAGCTCGCTCCACACTGTCTCCATCAAACACTCCCAGGACAGGTACAGCACGGGGTTAGATACAGAGTAAAGCTCCCTCTACACCGTCCCCATCAAACAATCCCAGGACTGGGACAGCAGGGGGTGAGATACAGAGTAAAGCATCCTCTAAACTGACTCCGTCAAACACTGCCAGGACCGGTACAGCACGGTGTTAGATAGTTATGCTCCATCTATACAATACAATACAAGGACAGGTACAACATGGGATATGAAAAAGCGTAAAGCTCCCTCTACACCGTCCCCATCAAACACTCCCAGGACAGGTACAGCACGGGTTTAGATACAGAGTAAAGCTCCCTCTACAGTGTCCCCATCAAACACTCCCAGGACAGGTACAGTAAGGGGTTAGATACAGAGTAAAGCTCCCTTTACACTGTCCCCATCAAACACTCCCAGGACAGGTACAGCACGGGGTTAGATACAGAGTAAAGCTCACTCTACACCGTCCCCATCAAACACTCCCAGGACAGGTGCAGCACGGGGTTAGATACAGAGTAAAGCTCCCTCTACACCATCCCCATCAAACACTCCCAGGACAGGTACAGCACGGGGTTAGATACAGAGTAAAGCTCCCTCTATACTGTCCCCATCAAACACTCCCAGGACAGGTACAGCACGGGGTTAGATACAGAGTAAATCTCCCTCTACACCGTCCCCATCAAACACTCTCAGGACAGGTACAGCAAGGGGTTAGATACAGAGTAAAGCTCCCTCTGCACTGTCCCCATCAAACACTCCCAGGACAGGTACAGCACGGGGTAAGATACAGAGTAAAGCTCCCTCTACACAGTCCCCATCAAACATTCCCAGGACAGGTACAGCACGGGGTTAGATACAGAAAAAGCTCCCTCTACACCGTCCCCATCAAACATTCGTAGGACAGGTACAGCACGGGGTTAGATACAGAAAAAGCTCCCTCTGCACCGTCCCCATCAAACACTCCCAGGACAGGTACAGCACGGT
This sequence comes from Isurus oxyrinchus, assembly GCA_026770705.1. NCBI lineage: Eukaryota > Metazoa > Chordata > Chondrichthyes > Lamniformes > Lamnidae > Isurus > Isurus oxyrinchus. Next base: position 197,854 of record JANJGN010000828.1, read on the forward strand.
GTTAGATACAGAGTAAAGCTCCCTCCACACTGTCCCCATCAAAAACTCCCAGGACAGGTACAGCACGGGGTTAGATACAGTGTAAAGCTCCCTCAACACGTTCCCAACAAACACTCCCAGGACAGGTACAGCACGGTGTTAGATGCAGAGTAAAGCTCGCTCCACACTGTCTCCATCAAACACTCCCAGGACAGGTACAGCACGGGGTTAGATATAGAGTAAAGCTCCCTCTAAACAGTCCCCATCAAACACTCCCAGGACAGGTACAGCACGGGGTTAGATACAGAGTAAAGCTCGCTCCACACTGTCTCCATCAAACACTCCCAGGACAGGTACAGCACGGGGTTAGATACAGAGTAAAGCTCGCTCCACACTGTCTCCATCAAACACTCCCAGGACAGGTACAGCACGGGGTTAGATACAGAGTAAAGCTCCCTCTACACTGTCCCCATCAAACACTCCCAGGACAGGTACAGCACGGGGTTAGATACAGAGTAAAGCTCGCTCCACACTGTCTCCATCAAACACTCCCAGGACAGGTACAGCACGGGGTTAGATACAGAGTAAAGCTCCCTCTACACCGTCCCCATCAAACAATCCCAGGACTGGGACAGCAGGGGGTGAGATACAGAGTAAAGCATCCTCTAAACTGACTCCGTCAAACACTGCCAGGACCGGTACAGCACGGGGTTAGATAGTTATGCTCCATCTATACAATACAATACAAGCACAGGTACAACATGGGATATGAAAAAGCGTAAAGCTCCCTCTACACCGTCCCCATCAAACACTCCCAGGACAGGTACAGCACGGGGTTAGATACAGAGTAAAGCTCCCTCTACAGTGTCCCCATCAAACACTCCCAGGACAGGTACAGTAAGGGGTTAGATACAGAGTAAAGCTCCCTTTACACTGTCCCCATCAAACACTCCCAGGAGAGGTAGAGCACGGGGATAGATACAGAGTAAAGCTCCCTCAACACTTTCCCAACAAACACTCCCAGGAGAGGTAGAGCACGGGGATAGATACAGAGTAAAGCTCCCTCTACACCGTCCCCATCAAACACTCTCAGGACAGGTACAGCACAGGGTTAGATACAGAGTAAAGCTCCCTCTACACTGTCCCCATCAAACACTCCCAGGACAGGTACAGCATGGGGTTAGATACAGAGTAAAGCTCCCTCTACACCGTCCCCATCAAACACTCCCAGGACAGGCACAGCACGGGGTTTATACAGAGTAAAGCTCCCTCTACACTGTCCCCATCAAACACTCCCAGGACAGGTACAGCACGGGGCTCGATACAGAGTAAAGCTCCCTCTGCACTGTCCCCATCAAACACTCCCAGGACAGGTACAGCACGGGGTTAGATACAGAGTAAAGCTCCCTCTACACAGTCCCCATCAAACGTTCCCAGGACAGGTACAGAACGGGGTTAGATACAGAAAAATCTCCCTCTACACCGTCCCCATCAAACATTCGTAGGACAGGTACAGCACGGGGTTAGATACAGAGTAAAGCTCCCTCTACACTGTCCCCATCAAACACTCCCAGGACAGGTACAGCATGGGGTTAGATACAGAGTAAAGCTCCCTCAACACGTTCCCAACAAACACTCCCAGGACAGGTACAGCACGGGGTTAGATACAGAGTAAATCTCCCTCTACACTGTCCCCATCAAACACTCCCAGGACAGGTACAGCACGGGGTTAGATACAGAGTAAAGCTCCCTCTACAGTGTCATCATCAAACACTCCCAGGACAGGTACAGTAAGGGGTTAGATACAGAGTGAAGCTCCCTTTACACTGTCCCCATCAAACACTCCCAGGACAGGTACAGCACGGGGTTAGATACAGAGTAAAGCTCACTTTACACCGTCCCCATCAAACACTCCCAGGACATGTGCAGCACGGGTTTAGATTCAGAGTAAAGCTCCCTCTACACTGTCCCCATCAAACACTCCCAGGACAGGTACAGCACGGGGTTAGATACAGAGTAAAGCTCCCTCTACACCGTCCCCATCAAACATTCCCAGGACAGGTACAGCACGGGGTTAGAAACAGAGTAAAGCTCCCTCTACACCGTCCCCATCAAACACACCCAGGACAGGTACAGAACGGGGTTACTTACAGAGCAAAGCACCTTCTACACCGTCCCAATCAAACACTCCCAGGACAGGTACAGCACGGGGTTAGATACAGAGTAAAGCTCCCTCTACACCGTCCCCATCAAACACACCCAGGACAGATACAGCACGGGGTTAGATACAGAGTAAAGCACCTTCTACACCGTCCCAATCAAACACTCCCAGGACAGGTACAGCACGGTGTTAGATGCAGAGTAAAGCTCGCTCCACACTGTCTCCATCAAACACTCCCAGGACAGGTACAGCACGGGGTTAGATACAGAGTAAAGCTCCCTCTACACTGTCCCCATCAAACACTCCCAGGACAGGTACAGCACGGGGTTAGATACAGAGTAAAGCTCGCTCCACACTGTCTCCATCAAACACTCCCAGGACAGGTACAGCACGGGGTTAGATACAGAGTAAAGCTCCCTCTACACCGTCCCCATCAAACAATCCCAGGACTGGGACAGCAGGGGGTGAGATACAGAGTAAAGCATCCTCTAAACTGACTCCGTCAAACACTGCCAGGACCGGTACAGCACGGTGTTAGATAGTTATGCTCCATCTATACAATACAATACAAGGACAGGTACAACATGGGATATGAAAAAGCGTAAAGCTCCCTCTACACCGTCCCCATCAAACACTCCCAGGACAGGTACAGCACGGGTTTAGATACAGAGTAAAGCTCCCTCTACAGTGTCCCCATCAAACACTCCCAGGACAGGTACAGTAAGGGGTTAGATACAGAGTAAAGCTCCCTTTACACTGTCCCCATCAAACACTCCCAGGACAGGTACAGCACGGGGTTAGATACAGAGTAAAGCTCACTCTACACCGTCCCCATCAAACACTCCCAGGACAGGTGCAGCACGGGGTTAGATACAGAGTAAAGCTCCCTCTACACCATCCCCATCAAACACTCCCAGGACAGGTACAGCACGGGGTTAGATACAGAGTAAAGCTCCCTCTATACTGTCCCCATCAAACACTCCCAGGACAGGTACAGCACGGGGTTAGATACAGAGTAAATCTCCCTCTACACCGTCCCCATCAAACACTCTCAGGACAGGTACAGCAAGGGGTTAGATACAGAGTAAAGCTCCCTCTGCACTGTCCCCATCAAACACTCCCAGGACAGGTACAGCACGGGGTAAGATACAGAGTAAAGCTCCCTCTACACAGTCCCCATCAAACATTCCCAGGACAGGTACAGCACGGGGTTAGATACAGAAAAAGCTCCCTCTACACCGTCCCCATCAAACATTCGTAGGACAGGTACAGCACGGGGTTAGATACAGAAAAAGCTCCCTCTGCACCGTCCCCATCAAACACTCCCAGGACAGGTACAGCACGGTGTTAGATACAGAGTAAAGCTCCCTCCACACTGTCCCCATCAAAAACTCCCAGGACAGGTACAGCACGGGGTTAGATACAGTGTAAAGCTCCCTCAACACGTTCCCAACAAACACTCCCAGGAGAGGTACAGCACGGTGATAGATACAGAGTAAAGCTCCCTCTACACCGTCCCCATCAAACACTCCCAGGACAGGTACAGCACGGGGTTAGATACAGAGTAAAGCTCCCTCTACACTGTCCCCATCAAACACTCCCAGGACAGGTACAGCACGGGGTTAGATACAGAGTAAAGCTCCCTCTACACGTCCACATCAAACACTCCCAGGACAGGTACAGCACAGGGTTAGATACAGAGTAAAGCTCCCTCTACACAGTCCCCATCAAACACTCCCAGGACAGGTACAGCACGGGTTAGATGCAGAGTAAAGCTCCCTCTACACGTCCCCATCAAACACTCCCAGGACAGGTACAGCACGGGGTTAGATACAGAGTAAAGCTCCCTCTAAGTGTGAAAGCCACCCTCCATTCTGCAGCCTAAGGAGATATATGATCTGAGTCCTCAACTAGGGGATGAGTTCAGAGAGAGAAGGGACAGGATCTGAACGGTATTTCTCAGGTCAATATTTAGCCCACATGCAGCATAAGAAGAAAAAGAGACAATCAGCGAAAATTATCTTGTTGCTACAGATGCAATCTTGCTGTGTGCAATCTAACTTGGCCACTGCACCGTGAATATCGCAACAGTTAGGTTAAAACATGTAAACATATCTAGGAATTACAACGAGTTCAGCACAGGGTTAGATACAGAGGAAAGCTCCCTCTACTCCGTCCCCATCAAACACTCCCAGGACAGGTACAGCACGGGGTTAGATACAGAGTAAAGCTCCCTCTACACTGTCCCCATCAAACACTCCCAGGACAGATACAGCACGGGGTTAGATACAGAGTAAAGCTCCCTCTACACTGTCCCCATCAAACAGTCCCAGGACAGGTACAGCACGGGGTTAGATACAGAGTAAAGCTCCCTCTACACCGTCCCCATCAAACATTCGTAGGACAGGTACAGCACGGGGTCAGTTACAGAAAAAGCTCCCTCTACACCGTCCCCATCAAACACTCCCAGGACAGGTACAGCACGAGGTTAGATACAGAGTAAAGCTCCCTCTACACTGTCCCCATCAAACACTCCCAGGACAGGTACAGCACGGGGTTAGATACAGAGTAAAGCTCCCTCTACACTGTCCCCATCAAACACTCCCAGGACAGGTACAGCACGGGGTTAGATACAGAGTAAAGCTCCCGCTATACGGTTCTCATCAAACACTCCCAGGACAGGTACAGCACGGGGTTAGATACAGAGTAAAGCTCGCTCCACACTGTCTCCATCAAACAGTCCCAGGACAGGTACAGCACGGGGTTAGATACAGAGTAAAGCTCCCTCTACACCATCCCAATCAAACAATCCCAGGACTGGGACAGCAGGGGGTGAGATACAGAGTAAAGCTTCCTCTAAACTGACTCCGTCAAACACTGCCAGGACAGGTACAGCACGGGGTTAGATAGTTATGCTCCATCTATACAATACATTACAAGGACAGGTACAACATGGGATATGAAAAAGCGTAAAGCTCCCTCTACACCGTCCCCATCAAACACTCCCAGGACAGGTACAGCACGGGGTTAGATACAGAGTAAAGCTCCCTCTAAACCGTCCCCATCAAACACTCCCAGGACAGGTACAGCACGGGGTTAGATACAGAGTAAAGCTCCCTCTACACTGTCCCCATCAAACACTCCCAGGGCAGGTACAGCACAGGGTTAGATACAGAGTAAAGCTCCCTCTACACCGTCCCCATCAAACACTCCCAGGACAGATACAGCATGGAGTTAGATACAGAGTAAAGCTCCCTCTACACTGTCCCCATCAAACACTCCCAGGACAAGTACAGCACGGGGTTAGATACAGAGTAAATCTCCTTTGACATTGTCCCCATCAAACACTCGCTGGACAGTTACAACATGGGGCTAGATACAGAGTAAAGCTACCTCTAAAATGGTCTGTGAAACACTCCCAGGACCGGTACAGCACATGATTAGATACAGAGTTATGCTCCATCAACACCGTCGCCATTAAACTCTACAAGGACAGGTACAACATGGGGTAAGATAAAGTGTAAAACTCCCTCTACACCGTCCCGATCGAACACTCCCAGGACAGGCACAGCCCGGGTTTAGATGGAGAGTAAATCTCCGTTGACACAGACCCCATCAAACAATCCCAGGACAGATACAGCACGGGGTTAAATACAGAGTAAAGCTCCCTCTACAGTTTCCCCATCAAACGCTCCCAAGACAGGTACAAAATGGGGTGAGATACAGAGTAAAGCTCCCACTACACCGTCCCCATCAAACACTCCCAGGACAGGTACAGCACGGGGTTAGATACAGAGTAAAGCTCCCTCTACACTGTCCCCATCAAACACTCCCAGGACAGGTACAGCACGGGGTTAGATACAGAGTAAAGCTCCCTCTACACCTTCCCCATCAAACACTCCCAGGACAGGTACAGCACGGGGTTAGATACAGAGTAAAGCTCCCTCTACACCGTCCCCATCAAACACTCTCAGGACAGGTACAGCACGGGGTTAGATACAGAAAATCTCCCTCTACACCGTCCCCATCAAACATTCGTAGGACAGGTACAGCACGGGGTTAGATACAGAAAAAGCTCCCTCTACACCGTCCCCATCAAACACTCCCAGGACAGGTACAGCACGGGGTTAGATACAGAGTAAAGCTCCCTCTACACCGTCCCCATCAAACACTCCCAGGACAGGTACAGCACGGGGTTAGATACAGTGTAAAGCTCCCTCAACACTTTCCCAACAAACACTCCCAGGAGAGGTAGAGCACGGGGTTAGATACAGAAAAAGCTCCCTCTACACCGTCCCCATCAAACACTCTCAGGACAGGTACAGCACGGGGTTAGATACAGAGTAAAGCTCCCTCTACACCGTCCCCATCAAACACTCCCAGGACAGGCACAGCACGGGGTTAGATACAGAGTAAAGCTCCCTCTACACCGTCCCCATCAAACACTCCCAGGACAGGCACAGCACGGGGTTAGATACAGAGTAAAGCTCCCTCTACACCGTCCCCATCAAACACTCCCAGGAAAGGTACAGCACGGGGTTAGATACAGAGTAAAGCTCCCTCTACACCGTCCCCATCAAACACTCCCAGGACAGGCACAGCACGGGGTTAGATACAGAGTAACGCTCCCTCTACACCGTCCCCATCAAACACTCCCAGGACAGGTACAGCACGGGGTTAGATACAGAGTAAAGCTCCCTCTACACTGTCCCCATCAAACACTCCCAGGACAGGTACACCACGGGGTTAGATACAGAGTAAAGCTCCCTCTACAGTGTCCCCATCAAACACTCCCAGGACAGGTGCAGCACGGGGTTAGATACAGAAGAAAGCTCCCTCTACACTGTCCCCATCAAACACTCCCAGGACAGGTACAGCACGGGGTTAGATACAGAGTAAAGCTCCCTCTACACCGTCCCCATCAAACACTCCCAGGACAGGTACAGCACGGGGTTAGATACAGAGTAAAGCTCCCTCTACACCGTCCCCATCAAACATTCCCAGGACAGGTACAGCACGGGGTTAGATACAGAGTAAAGCTCCCTCTACACCGTCCCCATCAAACATTCCCAGGACAGGTACAACATGGGATATGAAAAAGCGTAAAGCTCCCTCTACACCGTCCCCATCAAACACTCCCAGGACAGGTACAGCACGGGGTTAGATACAGAGTAAAGCTCCCTCTACACTGTCCCCATCAAACACTCCCAGGACAGGTACACCACGGGGTTAGATACAGAGTAAATCTCCCTCTACACTGTCCCCATCAAACACTCCCAGGACAGGTACAGCACGGGGTTAGATACAGAGTAAAGCTCACTCTACACCGTCCCCATCAAACACTCCCAGGACAGGTACAGCACGGGGTTAGATACAGAGTAAAGCTCCCTCTACACCGTCCCCATCAAACATTCCCAGGACAGGTACAGCACGGGGTTAGAAACAGAGTAAAGCTCCCTCTACACCGTCCCCATCAAACACTCCCAGGACAGGTACAGCACGGGGTGAGATACAGAGTAAAGCATCCTCTAAACTGACTCCGTCAAACACTTGCCAGGACAGGTATAGCACGGGGTTAGATAGTTATGCTCCATCGATACAATACAATTCAAGGACTGGTACAACATGGGATATGAAAAAGCGTAAAGCTCCCTCTACACCGTCCCTATCAAACACTCCCAGGACAGGTACAGCACGGGGTTAGATACAGAGTAAATCTCCCTCTACACCATCCCCATCAAACTCCCCCAGGACAGGTACAGCACGGGGTTAGATACAGAGTAAAGCTCCCTGTACACTGTCCCCATCAAGCACTAGCAGGACAGGTACAGCACGGGGTGACATTCAGAGTAAAGCACCCTCTACAACGGCCCCAACAAACATTCCCAAGACAGGTACAGCACGGGGTTATATACAGAGTAAAGCTCCGTCTACACTGTCCCCTTCAAACACTCCCAGGAGAGGTAAAGCATGGGGTTAGATACATATTAAATCTCCCTCTACACTGTTCCCATCAAACAATCCCAGCACAGATGCAGCATGGGGTTAGATACAGAGTAAAGCTCCCTCTACACCGAACCCATCAAACACTCCCAGGACAAGTACAGCACGGGGTTAGATACAGAGTAAATCTCCTTTGACATTGTCCCCATCAAACACTCGCTGGACAGTTACAACATGGGGCTAGATACAGAGTAAAGCTACCTCTAAAATGACTCTGTGAAACACTCCCAGGACCGGTACAGCACATGATTAGATACAGAGTTATGCTCCATCAACACCGTCCCCATTAAACTCTACAAGGACAGGTACAACATGGGGTAAGATAAAGTGTAAAACTCCCTCTACACCGTCCCGATCGAAAACTCCCAGGACAGGCACAGCCCGGGTTTAGATGGAGAGTAAATCTCCGTTGACACAGGCCCCATCATACAATCCCAGGACAGATACAGCACGGGGTTAAATACAGAGTAAAGCTCCCTCTACAGTTTCCCAATCAAACACTCCCAAGACAGGTACAAAATGGGGTGAGATACAGAGTAAAGCTCCCACTACACCGTCCCCATCAAACACTCCCAGGACAGGTACAGCACGGGGTTAGATACAGAGTAAAGCTCCCTCTACACTGTCCCCATCAAACACTCCCAGGACAGGTACAGCAGGGGGTTAGATACAGAGTAAAGCTCCCTCTACACCGTCCCCATCAAACACTCCCAGGACAGGTACAGCACGGGGTTAGATACAGAGTAAAGCTCCCTCTACACCGTCCCCATCAAACACTCTCAGGACAGGTACAGCACGGGGTTAGATACAGAAAAAGCTCCCTCTACACCGTCCCCATCAAACATTCGTAGGACAGGTACAGCATGGGGTTAGATACAGAAAAAGCTCCCTCTACACCGTCCCCATCAAACACTCCCAGGACAGGTACAGCACGGGGTTAGATACAGAGTAAAGCTCCCTCTACACTGTCCCCATCAAACACTCCCAGGACAGGTACAGCACGGGGTTAGATACAGTGTAAAGCTCCCTCAACACTTTCCCAACAAACACTCCCAGGAGAGGTAGAGCACGGGGTTAGATACAGAAAAAGCTCCCTCTACACCGTCCCCATCAAACACTCCCAGGACAGGTACAGCACGGGGTTTATACAGAGTAAAGCTCGCTCTACACTGTCTCCATCAAACTCTCCCAGGACAGGTACAGCACGGGGTTAGATACAGAGTAAAGCTCCCTCTATGCGTGAACGCCACCCTCCAGTCTGCAGCCTAAGGAGATATATGATCTGAGGCCTCAACCACGGGATGAGCTGAGAGAGAAGGGGCAGGATCTGAGTGGTGGTTCTCAGTTCAATATTGACCCTACAAGCAGCATAAGGGGAAAAGGAGACAATCAGCGAAAATTATCTTGTTGCTACAGATGCAATCTTGCTGTGTGCAATCTAACTTGGCCACTGCACCTGGAATATCGCAACAGTTAGGTTAAAACATGTAACCATATCTAGGAATTACAACGAGTTCAGCACAGGGTTAGATACAGAGGAAAGCTCCCTCTACTCCGTCCCCATCAAACACTCCCAGGACAGGTACAGCACGGGGTTAGATACAGAGTAAAGCTCCCTCTACACTGTCCCCATCAAACACTCCCAGGACAGGTACAGCACGGGGTTAGATACAGAGTAAAGCTCCCTCTGCACCGTCCCCATCAAACACTCCCAGGACAGGTACAGCAGGGGGTTAGATACAGAGTAAAGCTCCCTCTACACTGTCCCCATCAAACACTCCCAGGACAGGTACAGCACGGGGTTAGATACAGAGTAAAGCTTCCTCTAAACTGACTCCGTCAAACACTGCCAGGACAGGTGCAGCACGGGGTTAGATAGTTATGCTCCATCTATGCAATACAATACAAGGACAGGTACAACATGGGATACGAAAAAGCGTAAAGCTCCCTCTACACCGTCCCCATCAAACACTCCCAGGACAGGTACAGCACGGGGTTAGATACAGAGTAAAGCTCCCTCTACAGTGTCCCCATCAAACACTCCCAGGACAGGTACAGTACGGGGTTAGATACAGAGTAAAGCTCCCTCTACACCGTCCCCATCAAACACTCCCAGGACAGGTACAGCACGGGGTTAGATACAGAGTAAAGCTCCCTCTACACCGTCCCCATCAAACACTCTCAGGACAGGTACAGCACGGGGTTAGATACAGAAAAAGCTCCCTCTACACCGTCCCCATCAAACATTCGTAGGACAGGTACAGCACGGGGTTAGATACAGAAAAAGCTCCCTCTACACCGTCCCCATCAAACACTCCCAGGACAGGTACAGCACGGGGTTAGATACAGAGTAAAGCTCCCTCTACACTGTCCCCATCAAACACTCCCAGGACAGGTACAGCACGGGGTTAGATACAGTGTAAAGCTCCCTCAACACTTTCCCAACAAACACTCCCAGGACAGGTACAGCACGGGGTCAGATACAGAGTAAAGCTCCCTCTACACCGTCCCCATCAAACACTCCCAGGACAGGTACAGCACGGGGTTAGATACAGAGTAAAGCTCCCTCTACACCGTCCCCATCAAACACTCCCAGGACAGGTACAGCACAGGGTTTATACAGAGTAAAGCTCCCTCTACACCGTCCCCATCAAACACTCCCAGGACAGGTACAGCACGGGGTTAGATACAGAGTGAAGCTCCCTCTAAGTGTGAAAGCCACCCTCCAGTCTGCAGCCTAAGGAGATATATGATCTGAGGCCTCAACCACGGGATGAGCTGAGAGAGAAGGGGCAGGATCTGAGTGGTGGTTCTCAGTTCAATATTGACCCTACAAGCAGCATAAGGGGAAAAGGAGACAATCAGCGAAAATTATCTTGTTGCTACAGATGCAATCTTGCTGTGTGAAATCTAACTTGGCCACTGCACCTGGAATATCGCAACAGTTAGGTTAAAACATGTAAACATATCTAGGAATTACAACGAGTTCAGCACAGGTTTAGATACAGAGTAAATCTCCCTCTACTCCGTCCCCATCAAACACTCCCAGGACAGGTACAGCACAGGGTTAGATACAAAGGAAAGCTCCCTCTACTCCGTCCCCATCAAACACTCCCAGGACAGGTACAGCACGGGGTTAGATACAGAGTAAAGCTCCCTCTACTCCGTCCCCATCAAACACTCCCAGGACAGGTACAGCACGGGGTTAGATACAGAGTAAAGCTCCCTCTACACTGTCCCCATCAAACACTCCCAGGACAGGAACAGCACGGGGTTAGATACAGAGTAAAGCTCCCTCTGCACCGTCCCCATCAAACACTCCCAGGACAAGTACAGCAGGGGGTGAGTTACAGAGTAAAGCTTCCTCTAAACTGACTCCGTCAAACACTGCCAGGACAGGTACAGCACGGGGTTAGATACAGAGTAAAGCTCCCTCTACACTGTCCCCATCAAACACTCCCAGGACAGGTACAGCACGGGGTTAGATACAGAGTAAAGCTCACTCTACACCGTCCCCATCAAACACTCCCAGGACAGGTGCAGCACGGGGTTAGATACAGAGTAAAGCTCCCTCTACACTGTCCCCATCAAACACTCCCAGGACAGGTACAGCACGGGGTTAGATACAGAGTAAAGCTCCCTCTACAGTGTCCCCATCAAACACTCCCAGGACAGGTACAGTACGGGGTTAGATACAGAGTAAAGCTCCCTCTACACTGTCCCCATCAAACACTCCCAGGACAGGTACAGCACGGGGTTAGATACAGAGTAAAGCTCACTCTACACCGTCCCCATCAAACACTCCCAGGACAGGTGCAGCACGGGGTTAGATACAGAGTAAAGCTCCCTCTACACTGTCCCCATCAAACACTCCCAGGACAGGTACAGCACGGGGTTAGAAACAGAGTAAAGCTCCCTCTACACCGTCCCCATCAAACACTCCCAGGACAGGTACAGCACGGGGTGAGATACAGAGTAAAGCTCCCTCTACACCGTCCCCATCAAACACTCCCAGGACAGATACAGCACGGGGTGAGATACAGAGTAAATCTCCTTTGACAGTGTCCCCATCAAACACTGGCTGGACAGTTACAACATGGGGCTAGATACAGTGTAAAGCTACCTCTAAAATGACTCTGTGAAACACTCCCAGGACCGGTACAGCACATGATTAGATACAGAGTTATGCTCCATCAACACCGTCCCCATTAAACTCTACAAGGACAGGTACAACATGGGGTAAGATAAAGTGTAAAACTCCTTCTACACCGTCCCGATCGAAAACTCCCAGGACAGGCACAGCCCGGGTTTAGATGGAGAGTAAATCTCCGTTGACACAGACCCCATCATACAATCCCAGGACAGATACAGCACGGGGTTAAATACAGAGTAAAGCTCCCTCTACAGTTTCCCAATCAAACACTCCCAAGACAGGTACAAAATGGGGTGAGATACAGAGTAAAGCTCCCACTACACCGTCCCCATCAAACACTCCCAGGACAGGTACAGCACGGGGTTAGATACAGAGTAAAGCTCCCTCTACACCGTCCCCATCAAACACTCTCAGGACAGGTAACGCACGGGGTTAGATACAGAAAAAGCTCCCTCTACACTGTCCCCATCAAACATTCGTAGGACAGGTACAGCACGGGGTTAGATACAGAAAAAGCTCCCTCTACACCGTCCCCATCAAACACTCCCAGGACAGGTACAGCACGGGGTTAGATACAGTGTAAAGCTCCCTCAACACTTTCCCAACAAACACTCCCAGGAGAGGTAGAGCACGGGGTTAGATACAGAAAAAGCTCCCTCTACACCGTCCCCATCAAACACTCCCAGGACAGGCACAGCACGGGGTTAGATACAGAGTAAAGCTCCCTCTACACTGTCTCCATCAAACTCTCCCAGGACAGGTACAGCACGGGGTTAGATACAGAGTGAAGCTCCCTCTATGCGTGAACGCCACCCTCCAGTCTGCAGCCTAAGGAGATATATGATCTGAGGCCTCAACCACGGGATGAGCTGAGAGAGAAGGGGCAGGATCTGAGTGGTGGTTCTCAGTTCAATATTGACCCTACAAGCAGCATAAGGGGAAAAGGAGACAATCAGCGAAAATTATCTTGTTGCTACAGATGCAATCTTGCTGTGTGCAATCTAACTTGGCCACTGCACCTGGAATATCGCAACAGTTAGGTTAAAAAATGTAAACATATCTAGGAATTACAACGAGTTCAGCACAGGGTTAGATACAAAGGAAAGCTCCCTCTACTCCGTCCCCATCAAACACTCCCAGGACAGGTACAGCACGGGGTTAGATACAGAGTAAAGCTCCCTCTACACTGTCCCCATCAAACACTCCCAGGACAGGTACAGCACGGGGTTAGATACAGAGTAAAGCTCCCTCAACACTGTCCCCATCAAACACTCCCAGGACAGGTAAAGCACGGGGTTAGATACAGAGTAAAGCTTCCTCTAAACTGACTCCGTCAAACACTGCCAGGACAGGTGCAGCACGGGGTTAGATACTTATGCTCCATCTGTGCAATACAATACAAGGACAGGTACAACATGGGATATGAAAAAGCGTAAATCTCCCTCTACACCGTCCCCATCCAACACTCCCAGGACAGGTACAGCACAGGGTTAGATACAGAGTAAAGCTCCCTCTACAGTGTCCCCATCAAACACTCCCAGGACAGGTACAGTACGGGGTTAGATACAGAGTAAAGCTCCCTCTACACTGTCCCCATCAAACACTCCCAGGACAGGTACAGCACGGGGTTAGATACAGAGTAAAGCTCACTCTACACCGTCCCCATCAAACACTCCCAGGACAGGTGCAGCACGGGGTTAGATACAGAGTAAAGCTCCCTCTACACTGTCCCCATCAAACACTCCCAGGACAGGTACAGCACGGGGTTAGATACAGAGTAAAGCTCCCTCTACACCGTCCCCATCAAACATTCCCAGGACAGGTACAGCACGGGGTTAGAAACAGAGTAAAGCTCCCTCTACACCGTCCCCATCAAACACTCCCAGGACAGGTACAGCACGGGGTGAGATACAGAGTAAAGCATCCTCTAAACTGACTCCGTCAAACACTGCCAGGACAGGTATAGCACGGGGTTAGATAGTTATGCTCCATCGATACAATACAATTCAAGGACTGGTAAAACATGGGATATGAAAAAGCGTAAAGCTCCCTCTACACCGTCCCTATCAAACACTCCCAGGACAGGTACAGCACGGGGTTAGATACAGAGTAAATCTCCCTCTACACCATCCCCATCAAACTCCCCCAGGACAGGTACAGCACGGGGTTAGATACAGAGTAAAGCTCCCTGTACACTGTCCCCATCAAGCACTAGCAGGACAGGTACAGCACGGGGTTACATTCAGAGTAAAGCACCCTCTACAACGGCCCCAACAAACATTACCAGGACAGGTACAGCACGGGGTTATATACAGAGTAAAGCTCCGTCTACACTGTCCCCTTCAAACACTCCCAGGAGAGGTAAAGCATGGGGTTAGATACATATTAAATCTCCCTCTACACTGTTCCCATCAAACAATCCCAGCACAGATGCAGCATGGGGTTAGATACAGAGTAAAGCTCCCTCTACACCGTCCCCATCAAACACTCCCAGGACAGGTACAGCACGGGGTTAGATCCAGAGTAAAGCTCCCTCTTTACCGTCCCCATCGAACACTCCCAGGACAGGTACAGCACGGGGTTAGATACAGAGTAAAGCTCCCTCTACACTGTCCCCATCAAACATTCCCAGGACAGGTACAGCACGGGGTTAGATACAGAGTAAAGCTCCCTATACACAGTCCCCATCAAACATTCCCAGGACAGGTACAGCACGGGGTTAGAAACAGAGTAAAGCTCCCTGTACACCGTCCCCATCAAACACACCCAGGACAGGTACAGCACGGGGTTAGATACAGAGCAAAGCACCTTCTACACCGTCCCAATCAAACACTCCCAGGACAGGTACAGCACGGTGTTAGATACAGACTAAAGCTCCCTCTACACTGTCCCCATCAAATACTGCCAGGACAGGTACAGCACGGGGTTAGATACAGAGTAAAGCTCCCTCTACACCATCCCCATCAAACACTCCCAGGACAGGTACAGCACGGGGTTAGATACAGAGTAAAGCTCCCTCTATACTGTCCCCATCAAACACTCCCAGGACAGGTACAGCACGGGGTTAGATACAGAGTAAAGCTCGCTCCACAGTCTCTCCATCAAACACTCCCAGGACAGGTACAGCACGGGGTTAGATACAGAGTAAAGCTCCCTCTACACCGTCCCCATCAAACACTCTCAGGACTGGTACAGCAAGCGGTTAGATACAGAGTAAAGCTCCCTCTGCAATGTCCCCATCAAACACTCCCAGGACAGGTACAGCACGGGGTTAGATACAGAGTAAAGCTCCCTCTACACAGTCCCCATCAAACATACCCAGGACAGGTACAGCACGGGGTTAGATACAGAAAAAGCTCCCTCTACACCGTCCCCATCAAACATTCGTAGGACAGGTACAGCACGGGGTTAGATACAGAAAAAGCTCCCTCTACACCGTCCCCATCAAACACTCCCAGGACAGGTACAGCACGGGTTAGATACAGAGTAAAGCTCCCTATACACTGTCCCCATCAAACACTCCCAGGACAGGTACAGCACGGGGTTAGATACAGAGTAAAGCTCCCTCTAAACTGTCCCCATCAAACAATCCCAGGACTGGTACAGCACGGGGTAAGATACAGAGTAAAGCTCCCTCTACACTGTCCCCATCAAACACTCCCAGGACAGGTACAGCACGGGGTTATATACAGAGTAAAGCTCGCTCCACACTCTCTCCATCAAACACTCCCAGGACAGGTACAGCACAGGGTTAGATACAGAGTAAAGCTCCCTCTACACTGTCTCCATCAAACACACCCAGGACAGGTACAGCATGGGGTTAGATACAGAGTAAAGCTCCCTCTACACTGTCCCCATCAAAAACTCCCAGGACAGGTACAGCACGGGTTTAGATACAGAGAAAAGCTGCCTCTACACCGTCCCCATCAAACAATCCCAGGACTGGTACAGCACGGGGTGCGATACAGAGTGAAGCATCCTCTAAACTGACTCCGTCAAACACTGCCGGGACAGGTACAACACGGGGTTAGATAGTTATGCTCCATCTATACAATACAATACAAGGACTGGTACAACATGGGATATGAAAAAGCGTAAAGCTCCCTCTACACCGTCCCTATCAAACACTCCCAAGGCAGGTACAGCACGGGGTTAGATACAGAGTAAAGCTCCCTCTACACAATCCCCATCAAACTCCCCCAGGACAGGTAAAGCACGGGGTTAGATACAGAGTAAAGCTCCCTCTACACTGTCCCCATCAAATACTCCCAGGACAGGTACAGCACGAGGTTAGATACAGAGTAAAACTCCCTCTACACTGTCCACATCAAACACTCCCAGGACAAGTACAGCACGGGGTTAGATACAGAGTATAGCTCACTCTACACTGTCCACATCAAACATTCCCAGGACAGGTACAGCACGGGTTTAGATACAGAGAAAAGCTCCCTCTACACCGTCCACATCAAACAATCCCAGGACTGGTACAGCACGGGGTGAGATACAGAGTAATGCATCCTCTAAACTGACTCCATCAAACACTGCCAGAACAGGTACAGCACGGGGTTAGATAGTTATGCTCCATCTATACAATACAATTCAAGGACTGGTACAACATGGGATATGAAAAAGCGTAAAGCTCCCTCTACACTGTCCCCATCAAACACTCCCAGGACAGGTACAGCACGGGGTTAGATACAGTGTAAAGCTCCCTCTACACCGTCCCCATCAAACATTCCCAGGACAGGTACAGCACGGGGTTAGAAACAGAGTAAAGCTCCCTCTACACCGTCCCCATCAAACACACCCAGGACAGGTACAGCACGGGGTTAGATACAGAGTAAAGCTCCCTCTACACCGTCCCTATCAAACACACCCAGGACAGGTACAGCAGGGGGTTAGATACAGAGTAAAGCACCTTCTGCACCGTCCCAATCAAACACTCCCAGGACAGCCACAGCACGGTGTTAGATACAGAGTAAAGCTCCCTCTACACTGTCCCCATCAAATACTGCCAGGACAGGTACAGCATGGGGTTAGATACAGAGTAAAGCTCTCTCTACACCATCCCCATCAAACACTCCCAGGACAGGTACAGCACGGGGTTAGATACAGAGTAAAGCTCCCTCTATACTGTCCCCATCAAACACTCCCAGGACAGGTACAGCACGGGGTTAGATACAGAGTAAAGCTCGCTCCACACTCTCTCCATCAAACACTCCCAGGACAGGTACAGCACGGGGTTAGATACAGAGTAAAGCTCCCTCTATACTGTCCCCATCAAACACTCCCAGGACAGGTACAGCACGGGGTTAGATACAGAGTAAAGCTCCCTCTACACTGTCTCCATCAAACACACCCAGGACAGGTACAGCATGGGGTTAGATACAGAGTAAAGCTCCCTCTACACTGTCCCCATCAAACACTCCCAGGACAGGTACAGCACGGGTTTAGATACAGAGAAAAGCTCCCTCTACACCGTCCCCATCAAACAATCCCAGGACTGGTACAGCACGGGGTGAGATACAGAGTGAAGCATCCTCTAATCTGACTCCGTCAAACACTGCAAGGACAGGTACAGCACGGGGTTAGATAGTTATGCTCCATCTATACAATACAATACAAGGACTGGTACAACATGGGATATGAAAAAGCGTAAAGCTCCCTCTACACCGTCCCTATCAAACACTCCCAAGGCAGGTACAGCACGGGGTTAGATACAGAGTAAATCTCCCTCTACACAATCCCCATCAAACTCCCCCAGGACAGGTACAGCCGGGGTTAGAAACAGAGTAAAGCTCCCTCTACACCGTCCCCATCAAACACTCCCAGGACAGGTACAGCACGGGGTTAGATACAGAGTAAAGCTCCCTCTATATTGTCCCCATCAAACACTCCCAGGACAGGTACAGCACGGGGTTAGATACAGAGTAAAGCTCCCTCTACACCGTCCCCATCAAACACTCCCAGGACAGGTACAGCACGGGGTTAGATACAGAGTAAAGCTCCCTCTACACCGTCCCCATCAAACACTCCCAGGACAGGTACAGCACGGGGTTAGATACAGAGTAAATCTCCCTCTACACCGTCCCCATCAAACACTCCCAGGACAGGTACAGCACGGGGTTAGATACAGAGTAAATCTCCCTCTACACCGTCCCCATCAAACACTCCCAGGACAGGTACAGCACGGGGTTAGATACAGAGTAAAGCTCCCTCTACACCGTCCCCATCAAACACTCCCAGGACAGGTACAGCACAGGGTTAGATATAGAGTAAAGCTCCCTCTAAACGTGAAAGCCACCCTCCAGTGTACACCTAAGGAGATATATGATCTGAGGCCTCAACTAGGGGATGAGTTCAGAGAGAGAAGGGACAGGATCTGAACGGTATTTCTCAGGACAATATTTAGCCCACATGCAGCATTAGGAGAAAAAGAGACAATCTGCGAAAATTATCTTGCTGCAACTTGTGCAATCTTGCTGTGCGCAACCTAACTTGGCCACAGCACCGTGAATATCACAACAGAGAGGTTCAAACATGTAAACATATCTAGGAATAACAATGGGTTCAGCACGGGGTCAGATACAGAGTAAATCTCCCTCTACACTGTCCCCATCAAACACTCCCAGGACAGGTACAGCACGGGGTTAGATACAGAGTAAAGCTCCCTCTACACCGTCCCCATCAAACACTCCCAGGACAGGTACAGCACGGGGTTAGATACAGAGTATAGCTCACTCTACACTGTCCACATCAAACACTCCCAGGACAGGTACAGCACGGGTTTAGATCCAGAGAAAAGCTCCCTCTACACTGTCCACATCAAACAATCCCAGGACTGGTACAGCACGGGGTGAGATACAGAGTAATGCATCCTCTAAACTGACTCCATCAAACACTGCCAGAACAGGTACAGCACGGGGTTAGATAGTTATGCTCCATCTATACAATACAATTCAAGGACTGGTACAACATGGGATATGAAAAAGCGTAAAGCTCCCTCTACACCGTCCCTATCAAACACTCCCAGGACAGGTACAGCACGGGGTTAGATACAGAGTAAATCTCCCTCTTCACCATCCCCATCAAACTCCCCCAGGACAGGTACAGCACGGGGTTAGATACAGAGTAAAGCTCCCTGTACACTGTCCCCATCAAACACTCCCAGGACAGGTACAGCACGGGGATAGATTCAGATTAAAGCACCCTCTACAACGGCCCCTACAAACATTCCCAGGACAGGTACAGCATGGGGTTATATACAGAGTAAAGCTCCGTCTACACTGTCCCCTTCAAACACTCCCTGGAGAGGTAAAGCACGGGGTTAGATACATATTAAATCTCCCTTTACACCGTCCCCATCAAACACTCCCAGGACATGTACAGCACGGGGTTAGATACAGAGTAAAGCTCCCTCTAAACTGTCCCCATCAAACACTCCCAGGACAGGTACAGCACGTGGTTAGATACAGAGTAAAGCTCCCTCTACACCGTCCCCATCAAACACTCCCAGGACAGGTACAGCACGGGGTTAGATACAGAGTAAAGCTTCCTCGACACCGTCCCCATCAAACACTCCCAGGACAGGTACAGCACGGGGTTAGATACAGAGTAAAGCTCCCTCTACACCGTCCCCATCAAACACTCCCAAGTCATGTACAGCACAGGGTGAGATACAGAGTAAAGCTCTCTCTACACTGTCCCCATCAAACACTCCCATGACAGGTACAGTATGTGGTTAGATACAGAGTATTGCTCACTCTACACTCTCCCCATCAAACACTCCCAGGACTGGTAAGCACAGGGTAAGATACAGAGTAAATCTCCCTCTACCCCATCCCCGTCAAACAGTCCCCAGGACAGATACAGCAGAGGGTGAGATACTGAGTAAAGCTCCCTCTACACCGTCCGCATCAAACACTCCCAGGACAGTGCCAGCAAAGGGTGAGATACAGTTTAAAGCTCCCTCTACACTGTCCCCATCAAAGACTCCCAGGACAATTCCAGCAAAGGGTGAGATACAGATTAAAGATCCGTCTACGCCGTCCCCATCAAACACTCCCAGGACAGTTCCAGCAAAGAATGAGATACAGAGTAAATCTCCCTCTACAACCTCCCCAACAAACACTCCCAGGACAGGTACAGCACGGGGTTAGATACAGAGTAAAGCTGCCTCTAAACTGTCCCCATCAAACACTCCCAGGACAGGTAAGCACGGGGTTAGATACAGAATAAAGCTGCCTCTACACAGTCCCCATCAAACACTCCCAGGATGGGTACAGCACGGTGTTAGATACAGAGTAAAGCTCCTTCTACACGGTCCCCATCAAACACTCCCAGGACAGGTACAGCACGGGGCTAGATACAGAGTAAAACTCCCTCTTCACTGTCCACATCAAGCACTCCCAGGACAGGTACAGTATGGGGTTAGATACAGAGTAAAGCTCCCTCTACACCGTCCCCATCAAACACTCCCAGGACAGGTACAGCACGGGGTTAGATACAGAGTAAAGCTTCCTCTACACTGTCCCCATCAAACACTCCCAGGACAGGTACAGCACGGGGTTAGATACAGAGTAAAGCTCCCTCTACACCGTCTCCATCAAACACTCCCAGGACAGGTACAGCACGGGTTTAGATACAGAGTAAATCTCCCTTTACACCGTCCCCATCAAACACTCCCAGGGCAGGTACAACACGGGGTTACATACAGAGTAAAGCTCCCTCTACACCGTCCCCATCAAACACTCCCAGGACAGGTACAGCACAGAGTTAGATTCGGAGTAAGGCTCCCTCCTCTACACTGTCCCCATCAAACCCTCCCAGGACAGTTACAGCATGTTGATCCATAAGGAGTTGTTGGCTGTGAGAATCTGAAGGGATGTCTTCTTACTCCCACCATATTTTCCCCAGATGCAGAGGTCTGGCTTTGAACCTGATGTGAATTTTCAATGTTCCAATGCACAATATTTTTCGTTCACTTTGAAATCTATCCCTTGCTCTCACTCCCTCCCTATCTCTGTAACCTCCTCCAGTCCCTACACCCCTCCCTATCTCTGTAACCTCCTCCAGACCCTACACCCCTCCCTATCTCTGTAACCTCCTCCAGCCCCTACACCCCTCCCTATCTCTGTAACCTCCTCCAGTCCCTACACCCCTCCCTATCTCTGTAACCTCCTCCAGCCCCTACAACCCTCCCTATCTCTGTAACCTCCTCAAGTCCTCTACACCCTCCCTATCTCTGTAACCTCCTCCAACCCCTACACCCCTCCCTATCTCTGGAACCTCCTTCAGTCTCTACAACCCTCCCTATCTCTGTAATCTCCTCCAGCCCCTACAACCCTCCCTATCTCTGGAACCTCCTCCAGTCTCTACAACCCTCCCTATCTCTGTAACCTCCTCCAGTCTCTACAACCCTCCCTATCTCTGTAACCTCCTCCAGCCCCTACACCCCTTCCTATCTCTGGAACCTCCTCCAGTCTCTACAACCCTCCCTATCTCTGTAACCTCCTCCAGCCCCTACACCCCTCCCTATCTCTGTAACCTCCTCCAGCCTCTACAACCCTCCCTATCTGTGTAACCTCCTCCAGCCCCTACAACCCTCTCTATCTGCGTAACCTCCTCCAGCCCCTACAACCCTCCCTATCTCTGTAACCTACTCCAGCCCCTACCACCCTCCCTATCTCTGTAACCTCCTCAAGTCCTCTACACCCTCCCTATCTCTGTAACCTCCTCCAGCCCCTACAACCCTCCCTATCTCTGTCACTTCCTCCAGCCCCTACACCCCTCCATATCTCTGTAACCTCCTCCAGCCCCTACACCCCTCCCTATCTCTGTAACCTCCTCCAGCCCCTACAGACGTCCCGATCTCTGTAACCTCCTCCAGCCCCTACAACCCTCCCTATCTCTGTAACCTCCTCCAGCCCCTACATCCCTCCCTATCTCTGTAACCTCCTCCAGCCCCTACACACCTCCCTATCTCTGTAACCTCCTCCAGCCCCTACAACCCTCCCTATCTCTGTCACCTCCTACAACCCTCCGAGATCTCTGATCTCCTCCAATTCCGGCCTCTCGAGCATCCCCCGATTCCCATTGCTCCACCATTGGCCGCCGGGCCTTCAGCTGCCTGGGCCCCTATGCTCTGTAATTCCCTCCCTAAGCCTCTGCGACCCCCCACTCTCTCTCTCTCTCTCCCCATCTTCTCTCTCAGTCTCTCTCCTTCTTCTCTCTCTTTTTCTCTACGTCTCTCTCCATCTCGCTCTGTCTCTCTTTCTCTCTCCATCTCTCTCCTTTTCTGACTCTCTCTCTATCTCTCTCTGCCTCTCATCTTCTCTCTGTGTCTCTCTCTCCTTCTCTCTCTCTGTCTCTCTCTCTCTGTCCCCATCTTCTCTGTCTCTCTCCGTCTCTCTCTTTCTCTCACTCTGCCTCTCTCACCCTCTCTGTCTCTCATCTTCTCTCTGTGTGTCTCTTCTTCTCTCTCTCTCTCTCTCTCTCTCTCTCTCTCTCTCCCTCCGTCTCTCTCTCTCTCTCTTCCTCCTTCCTCCTCTCTCTCCCTCCTCCTTTAATACGCTCCTTAAAAACCGATCTCTCTGCCCGAGCTTGTGGTCCCCTGTCCCTAATATCCCCGCGTGTGGCTGGGGGTCAGAGAGTGTCTGATTTACCCTCCTGTGGAGCGTCCTGGGGATAGTTTATTGTGTTACGAATGTTTTACAAATGCAGGTTGTTTCTAATTAAGCAGCTGGGGAAGTTGGATAATGAAAGCTGCGGTTTGGTGAACATAACATTGTGGTTTTTGGGGCCATCCTTTTTCATTCTGGGAAAGACAAATTCATCGCTGAGGCAGCTCCTTGTCAGTGACTCCTTGATGAACTGTCACTCACTGGAAGGTTGTGGTTAGAATTCCTTCAGTTCCCTTTGTGTTGGGGCTATGTCTGCACTCAGCCTCCCCCCACCCACACTGATTTCCCTCTCCCCTGCTATCCCAATTGTCACCCCCACTCTGGGGAAGGATGGGCGGGCTGCTGACCTTCGACCCCCGCCAGCGGCTGCCCATTGGAGTGTCACAATTCAGGATCGCAAAGGTGGTGGGAGAGAGAGAGTGAGATGGAGAGAGAGGGAGTGTGTGAGAGAAAGAGAGAAAGATGGAGAGAGATGGAGAGAGAGAGGGAGTGTGTGAGAGAGAGAGAGATGGAGAGAGAGGGAGTGTGTGAGAGAGAGAGATGGAGAGAGAGGGTGTGTGTGTGTGTGAGAGAGAGAGAGAGATGGAGAGAGAGGGAGTGTGTGAGAGAGAGAGAGAAAGATGGAGAGAGATGGAGAGAGAGAGGGAGTGTGTGAGAGAGAGAGAGATGGAGAGAGAGGGAGTGTGAGAGAGTGAGAGATAGAGAGAGAGGGTGTGTGTGTGTGAGAGAGAGATGGAGAAAGAGGGAGTGTGAGAGAGAGAGAGATGGAGAGAGAGAGAGATGGAGAGAGAGAGGGAGTGTGGAGAGAGAGAGAGATGGAGAGAGAGAGGGAGTGTGGAGAGAGAGAGAGATGGAGAGAGAGGGTGTGTGTGTGAGAGAGATGGAGAAAGAGGGAGTGTGAGAGAGAGAGATGGAGAGAGAGAGGGAGTGTGAGAGAGAGAGAGATGGAGAGAAAGGGAGTGTGAGAGAGAGAGATGGATAGAGAGGGAGTGTGAGAGAGAGAGAGAGATGGAGAGAGATTGAGAGAGAGGGAGTGTGTGTGAGAGAGAGAAATGGAGAGAGAGGGAGTGGTGAGAGAGAGCGAGATGGAGAGAGAGGGAGTGTGTGTGAGAGAGAGAGAGATTGAGAGAGAGGGAGTGTGTGAGAGAGAGAGAGAAAGATGGAGAGAGATGGAGAGAGAGAGGGAGTGTGTGAGAGAGAGAGAGATGGAGAGAGAGGGAGTGTGTGTGAGAGAGAGAGAAAGATGGAGAGAGATGGAGAGAGAGAGGGAGTGTGTGAGAGAGAGAGAGATGGAGAGAGAGGGAGTGTGTGAGAGAGAGAGATGGAGAGAGAGGGTGTGTGTGTGTGTGAGAGAGAGAGAGAGATGGAGAGAGAGGGAGTGTGTGAGAGAGAGAGAGAAAGATGGAGAGAGATGGAGAGAGAGAGGGAGTGTGTGAGAGAGAGAGAGATGGAGAGAGAGGGAGTGTGTGAGAGAGAGAGATGGAGAGAGAGGGTGTGTGTGTGTGAGAGAGAGAGAGATGGAGAGAGAGGGAGTGTGAGAGAGAGAGAGAGAGAGATGGAGAGAGAGAGGGAGTGTGAGAGAGAGAGAGATGGAGAGAAATGGAGAGAGAGAGGGTGTGAGAGAGAGAGAGATGGAGAGAGAGGGTGTGTGTGTGAGAGAGATGGAGAA